>JAPEIX020093012.1:0-17225 GCA_026122405.2 Zoanthus sansibaricus
CATGAGTAGAAACGTTTGTAAACAGACAAATATCGTAAATTTAGTAAACAATAGAAACTGCTGTGCTGTTGATTTTAGGCGAATAATACTTTAAGAGGGTTTTTACTTTTCAATTTGGTTTTGTCAATATGTTTCTGTTTCTGTTTGAGTTTTGCAGTAAAACAAGTTCTCCGTGCCTTCATAGCCTGGTGAAAACTGAGGCGAACGTTTGGGAGAATTCGAGAGCAGATCAATGAAAACCCGAGACGCAGTCGAATAAATACTCACAACTTGGATACAAAGCCAACCACACTGTTCACGCCATTTTCGTGCTTATTAGCGCTAGGAAAACACACCAATCAAAATGCACGTATTATTCAAGTTATTTTTAAAAAAATGAGTAATAAGTTAATTTATGCTTATAAACAAAAATGTCATACTTATTCGCTTCAAAGGGAAAGAGAACAAAATTTTTCTTTGTTAGAATAATAAAAAAAATAGGGACCCCACGAGACCGAACGTTGTGCTGTCATTGTTTAACAAGGGCAAGTGAGGTTAGGATTTTAAAAGCGAACGCTTCCCTTTAATTATTTTCAATCTACAGGCTGTAAAAGACCATTTTGAGCCATCTTAAACCGTATAGGGAGCAATTCAAAACTTCAACATACCCTCCCCTCTGCCTGGGGTCCGAGAACACTACGTGTGTCTCGTAATGTAAAGACATAAACATGTATCAACTCTGTAAACAGTCCGCCAAACATGTTTTCAACTTTCTATGTTATTATTTTCGATTTCTGTATGTTTTCTTAATACCCCAGAGTTTTACTGCTGCGAGCGAAGCGAGTAGCCTCCTATGCGGAACACAGTGTAATCTTCGGATGTCACTAGAAATGAACATGCGATAAATACGATCAGCGGCTTAAGTCTATATTATTGTTTCGAGAATCGTTTTAAGGATGTCACTAGCATTTGGATAAACACGATAAATGCGACCAGCGATTCAAATCCAGATAAATTAATTGCCAAAAATAGAATAATATTTATCTATTTATTTATTTATTTATTTATTTATTTACAAACATTTAGGGACCTAGTGCATGATGTTCCAAGGAGAAAGATGATAGGACTCGAAATCCCTTACAAGGATCTTACTCCATTGTCACTATAACACTAGTGGACTCGCAGACTTCACTTTCTATTAGAAATAACTAGTTTAAAAATGTATTTATATCTTGTCTCTTTCAAATGCGGGGAATATCTATCTTTTCCGAAGTGTATTTTCTCTTAAAACAGCGGTCTAAGTTACCTCAGGTTCGGCATATAAATAACAGCAAGAGAAATAGGGATGAACGGTCAGAGAAGGTGAGCCGGACAGGATTGATTTTACTTTCTTAAAAACGTTATTTTGACTCTCAAAAAACCGGAAATCTATCCATTTTCTAAAATGTAGTTTCTCTTAAAACAACAATCTAAGTTACCTCAGGTTCGGCTGAGGAGACAAACTAACAATCGAGTTAGGATTTCGAGTTGGGCTTTCGAGTTGGATGAAAAAAGAGTCTGTTTTTTCGCCTGAGATGCTTTCTAGAAATCCAGCTGCAACTAATCGGCTAGTTTGTCCGCAAACCGTCTCGTTGATTTCCAGTCCAATGCAGTCAACAAAAGAAACCGTGTAGGGGTGGGGTTAGTGTTTTGCCTAATAAAAAGTACGAAACACTTGGATGCTTGAAAGATGAGATGAAGTATCTCAGGCCTCTTCCTTTTCTTCTGTTCACCGATGGTGTGACAACAAATCCAACGTTGCGTTTACCGCAACCATGCATACCATCAAATGGAAAAGATGAACACTTACGTAAAGGATTTCGTTTGCAGATGCTCCAAAGCTGCAAAGGAAAAAGTTATCTGCTCCAGTTTACAGAATTTCGATTACTATACTGTTTAAATTTATATTTGCTATTCAGCATATCAGACTTTGTTAAAAAAACAACTGACAAAACCAGGGTATGATTTTTGGGTCAAACAAAATCCAGTAATGGCTTTTTTATACAAGAATACTCCTGAGGTTGAAATTTGTTTAAATATTAAGAACAAGCTTAGAACAAAATAATGTAGGCTGAGGTTTTGGTAAGGCCAATTCCTGTACACGTTTTTTCATATACGAACCAATTTGATAAGGACACTCGAGCTCGGCCAGATTTGTCTAAAAAGAAAGAAAAAGGTAATTGTAATAACAAGTCCGAGCTAAAGTTTTGTTCTGATAAAGAGTAGCAAGCTATAGAACTCGCTTTTTGGATAAGACTAGTCTGCGGAACCTGCGGAATCAGCAAAAATCACAAATATTCCAAATATTTATTCCAAATACTTTCTAAACACTGTAAATAGCGCAGCTGAACATTTTTGTGTAATTTGCGATAAAAGTGCACTTTATTTGTTAAAGAAACAATACAATGTAAACCTTATTTTCTTTTTTATTTATTCTTTTTTAATTTTTTTTTTTAAAAAAAAATTCAGCCTCAGATTGTTCTTATACTGTTATTATCTTTCGAGCAATTTTAGCCTCAATGTTCTTATTAAGTTTGTTCTTAATAAAAAAAAAGAGTGTATTCTTTAAAGAAGAAGCCAGAGACCAGTAGTTATTGGCCGTAAAACACGACAGCTCCAGCAGACCTCATGCATGTTTAAAATCATTTTAAGGCTATAATGGAGAGAAGAGGAAACCAGAGAAGTTTCGAATTGAGGGAATTGACCAATCCAATACGCACCCAGACGATTCATTTTGCCTAGCGTCGTTGAGCGGAACCCAGACGGCATTGCACCCATTGCTTTGAGGACATCTGTCACACTTGTCTGAAATAGAGTTGTTTAAATGCAAATTAGGCTGATTAGAAAATATTTGAGCAGAAAATTATTGAATTTGATTAGTTAACGGGGATATTACAAAACACATTACGCTCGCAATGTTCTCTCAATGATACCACATTGATGAGAACGAAGTCATGATCAAGCGGGTGTTGAGCGAGAGTGGATGAAGTACGACAGCGAATCCTCCATATTGGTTTTATTCCTAGGGTAATTCGTCTTAAATTATTTTAGAAATTTAGTCTGATGTGTAAGTTGCGATATTGAGTACATAAATCGCTACTCTGCAAGAGAACAGTGAACAAATAATTGACTTGTGGTCGTTTAGTGAAAAACAGACACAAAGTGAAGAAGTTGTGGGATTGTCGCTACTAAAGCTTTCCATTGCTGTGAACAATGAACTGAGCGACTTTCTTGTGCATGCTGCAACTTAATTGCTCTGCTCAAAGAGTCAAGCAAAATCCCAATGTTGCAGCGGAAGTTAGCAGGGTTGTCATCAATAAAACATTCGGTTTTACTGTCAAACAAAAGTAAATAGTTTGCTTTTAGCTTTGTTTCTACAGCTGAATAAAAAGTTTATGTTGAACACCATAAAGACAAAAGCAGAAAGATCGCTGACGTTTAGACGTTAATATTTTGTTTGAAAGAAAAAATCCTTGCTTCGTCTGTAATTTGATTAAAACCTTCACATTTATAAATGGTTCAAGTTCAAATCTGCGGGAAAAAGAACCGTCGTCTCTTTCAAACCAAATTTAATTCAAACTTACAAAATAATAAATACAGTTTTAATTGATGTATTCATGGCGTCATAATTTAAACAATGATTTACGACCTTTCCAATTAGTTTGCGATATTTTAGAATACTCAAATTGTTTTCCCTTTTCAAAGCGATAAAATGTGACAAAAAACAAATCAATAAACTTTCAAATGAATACGGAGAAAGCACAGTTACTGAAAGAAAGTGCATGTTAATTACACTTATAAAAATATGCTTTGAAAATATAAAGTGATTCCGACTCGCACTCAGTTTTACAATGTAGCAGCAATCAAAAAAGAAACGAAAAAAATCAAATTGCTTGAATTTGTAAAACAATGAACGTTTTCTGAATTTAACTATCTAGACGAGTAAACGAATGGTTAGTTTGTAGACTGGCTAGCTGCTTCAAAAGTCTATAGTAATTTTTAAAAGCGGAACACTGCATGCAGAAAGGTTAAATGACCAACTTGTCCTACCATGAAACAACACAAAGCAATAACTCATGTTGCTTTTCACACGAGATTATCTTGTTACATTCATTCTATTGTTTATCAAATTGCTCCTCACTTTCTACTTTCCACAACTAGGCATCTAAAAATGCAAGTTCATTCTTAAAATTTGAATATTTTGGTCCTAACCTAGTCAAAGAGACGAAAGTATTTTCTTTTAATTTTAATCCAGTAACATAAATATATCAGTTTAAATTACATTTTATATCTTTAATAACAAAATCATTCTAGTTCCTAAGAGCAAAATTATGTCCGTAAATTACACAGTTTCTATCACACCTAAAAAATCTTCAGATTAAATCAAGTATTGCTCTATCTTTCTTTGACACCAAGAAATTTTTAAAAATAAAAATACCGAAAGTCTGAATGTGACAGTTATTTAAATTTGGAAGTAAAGATAAATAAATATACCCGAATTTATTTCAATTCAAATGGATGTATATTCAAAAGAAATAATAAGTGCGGTGAAACAATGAAAAGCATTTAGCAAGTTCATTTTAAATTTCAAAGAAATGTTTTATTCTTGTTACTCCAATAATCTGTCAAAGTACGTTTTAAACTACCTGATTTACTGAGGACGCTGTTTGAAAAATTACCTTTAATTTGAAACAAAAAATATTACAGCCATTATGGTTCCCAAAAAGACAAAAATATGCAAAAAAAGAACAGTGAAAAAATATTGTAAAGTTTTACCTCTAGTTCGTCGGCCTTAACTCCACACAACGCCATGAGAGAGCGAACAATGATGTATGTGCGTTCGGTTGGCTAATTACTGTTTTGTCTTTTTGGTCTCTTGATTTGCTGTTGCTGACGGCAATGTTTCAAATTTTGCGAAAATTGTATTGTCATTGAATACGGCGATAATTGAGAAAAATCCTAACAGTAAACAATCGACGCCTTTTGCCAACTTGTGCTCAAAGATAAGTCTAAGCTGAACGGTGTTTAATTGTCAAGTTTAGTCACAAGACTTGTTAAAATGCAGTATTCGAAAAACAATTCCACATTATCGCCGACATGTCATAACCTGGAGTTGTTTGAACAAGATCATAATTTGTCACAAAGCGTACAATTTCAGCCAATAGCGCGGTCAAACTGACGCTTTCCGCCCTAGAATTATACATCATAGAATGAATTAACTTTTAAACTCCGAAAAATCCGTATATTTCGCGTAAACTTTCAAGGTAAAAAATCTATAGTTTCCGGAGAAAAAGACGCTTTTTCTAACTGTGAACGGAAGACAGGTGAAAGCTAAGCATACTTTGCTCTTAAATGAGTTTCAACACGCAAAATATGACGATATATTGCCTGCCTGAATACAATGACACGACCAAGTCCTTCAAAAGAAATCACGAATGTTAATAATCAACCGCGCTACTTTGTCTATTCAAAAGTGATTACGGACAAGTTTTTGACTAAAAATCATAACGTTTTGTGCCAAAAAATATCAATTGTTATTGTATCATTGCGCCGACGAAATATGTATCGAGGGCAACTCTTAAAACTTCATCTTGAATGAATATGAGATTTCAGCAAATTTGAATCTAATAATAAAATGAGGGATAGGGGGAGTGGTTAAATGTAGTCAAATGAGGGGGAGGGGTGCAGTTAAACCTAGTCAAATGAGGGGAAGGGTAGTGGTTAAACGTAGTCATATGAGGGGGAGGGGTGCGGTTAAACGTAGTCAAATGAGGGGGAGGGGTGCGGTTAAACCTTGTCAAATGAGGGGGAAGGGTGCAATAAAACCTAGTCAATTGAGGGGGAGGGGTGCGGTTAAACTTAGTCAAATAAGGGAAAGGGGGTGCAGTTAAACATAGTGAAATGAAGGGGAGGGGTGCGGTCAAACGTCACTCACCTCCTGCGTTGTGTTCTTCTTCAAGGTTGACCACAACTGGTGGCCGCTAAAAAAAGAAATGACTGTTTTTAAAAGAGTGTAGAGATGGAAAAAGCGAAGATAACTTGGCTACACGGGAATATAAAACATTACACGGGAGGGCGGAGATTCGAAGATATTACATGGGCACGAGGAAATATAATTTTGTGAATGCTGTCGAGCAAGATACCATGGCAAACCCCACGTCACGTGTTTTTCCGTTATTACTCAAACGAATATTTCAGATAAATCATAATTAATTAATTACTCATGCGGAAAATAAAAAATTTAAATCGCAGTTTTTTTACTAAAGTTTTATATTTGGATGATCACTGATGAATCTAAATTGAAATAATAATTATCGTGGAGATTAATTACGAACACAAAATGACCGAGAACTGTCGGTCGTTTATCGAGTTTTGTATATAATAACCAAACTGATCAACTGAAGACATTTTAAAAAGAGCAAAATCTTTTACGTCTCCCGATAGAGTGTCGAGAGACTGGACCTAAGGTTTAACGTCCTTATCCGAGAAGACGCGACGGTGTAACCGTTTGCAGATGTTAGAGCAAATGCAGCACTTTCTCCTCAATTATTTTAAGACCCTGATCGTTGGTCCGACCGGGAATCGAACCCGAGCCTCCCGCACGATAAACTGACACCTTACCAACTAGGCTAACCTGGCGGCGGTATGTGCATATGTGCAGCAGTTTTTTATAAAGTTACATAAATTGAAGCACTATATATTGAGAGTGTTTTGTGAAATAAACGTCTTCTAAAAGTATGACAGCGATAAGCGAAACAGTATTCCTGTGACCTAATGGAGATTTTACAGAGAATGTAAAGCTTATTAACGGTTTTACCACTTAACTGTTTTGATTATTTTGGAATCGCGATATATGCAGTTTTTAGCTCAACAAGTTTCTCACGTTTTAGACTAAAACCGTAACTATCTTTTTTAGTTCGCTACCTAAAGCTGTATGCTAAAGAAGCAGATTGTAAACAATGACGTCATGCAGCAAAGATTTGTCTATGCACAGCCGTGCTGAAATATGATTAATATGGGCTCGGGAAAATTCTTATTTTATGTGATTCTATACAAAGTCTATCCAAGCATCCAAGTAATTCTTTGTTGATGGTGTTAACCTGCATAGCAACGTTATTTTTACACAGGAAAAAAAATGTTTTTCTTTGAAAGAGGAAGAAAACATGACGATAATTTTAAATTGGTTTATGTCAAGCCTTGGAAATCATGTTTACTTCCCTTTCTGTTAAACTATGACATCGCATTACCTTCGCTGAGTGTGGAGCTCGGATGGTAGTTCTGCAAGAGTATCTCCATCTACAAAGATAATACATAAGCTAATTATGTAAACGAGCAAAAATTTAACACCGCTGTCGCAACAACAACAATTTTCTATCTACACTTTAAGGGCTCTACATAATTAAAAAGAAAGAAATGAAACTATTTACAATGGCTGGACACCTGAAATAACTTGACAAGCTAAACTAGTCGAGTGCATGCCCATTTCATTTTGAAATTATAGTAAATCAAGGAAGGAGGAAAAAAAGACAGATTTATCTAAATCAAGTAAGATAAAAATACTATATACTAGTTGATACAGTATAGTGCATGAATTCATAAAAAAAAATCAAAGAATTAGAAAGAAAATGGGAAAATGAACTTTGAGTTCCAGCTTAAAACCACGGAGCAACTATTTAATTTTTCCCTCCACAGGTGCAAGACTTTAACATCTTATTCTGATCCAAAACTTTCAACTGAATCTAAACTACAAATGAACTGCTGGTACGTTTGTGCTATCTATTCTGGACGTTTATCTCTATAGCCACATCCCACAAGCATTGCGCTTTTACCGTTACTTATGTTCATTTTGGGAACATGAGCCTGATTGCTAGCTACAAAATAAAGCCTAGAAATCTCAAAACAGCTGCTAATAAGATCTAGCGAAAGCAGCTAGCTCACTCAGGGGTAAGCCCTGGCGTTCTACTACACGAAACACCTGTCCATGGCCGTTAGCAATCAGGCTCACTATTTTTATAGTAGTTTAAAGGGGTAAATCCCGCTACCAACGTTGCCATAGGGCCCAATATAATGGCTTCAAGTTAGCTACTAGCACGTTTGTGTTATCTGTGTTCAGAGATTCTGCAAGGCTTAGGTTGAATGAACAGTTGTCCAAAAACTACGATTGAATCAATTGACATGACCAACATTTTAACTTAAGTATACATCTAAAAAACAAATCCAACAGTGCTGTTCATGATTTACAAATTGTTCTCATCCTCTTCTAACATCCCTCATGGATTATAAGCCAATAAACCATAGAAACGTGTGATCTGTTCCTCTAATATAACAATTCAGAAGACGCACGAAATTCCTAAGACTAAGAGTTTACCGGTACATTAAACGACAGCTGATGAACCAATCAGAGCACCGGCATCAACTTTGTTATTTATAATTGAAAACAAAAAAACTAGAAGTGGACATAATATTTAACTGATTTATAATACACATACTTTGGTCAGGTTCTTGTTCTGGTTGTTGTTGTTGTTGTTGTTGCTTTTGTTGTGGTTGTTGTTTTGTGAATGGATGAATATCTGACGGAATGGCTTGTTTGTTGTCTTGTATTTCTCTCTGTGTCTGCTGTTGCTTACGAGCCCAGTTATCTTCTGGTTCCATTATCTGGGGAAACATGAAAAAGAATAATATCAAAATTACATTGTCTTTGTGATTGTTTGGTGACTGAACCACGAGCAATGACGATCATCATTATAATACACATACTAATTAATACAACAAATTACTAGACAGCTACGATAGTTTTCTAGCTACATAGGCCTTTCGACCTAATCGGCCCTCTTCAGTGTAGCAACATGAATATCATGTAGCAGCGAAACAAGTAACCAGTTTTAACATATGTAAATTAATTAATCTTTGTTTTCCACTGAGAGTAACTCAATAGTTCAATTTATACTTAATTTATACTTAAAAATAAGACACGTATATAAGACATGTCTTAAATAGACAGGAACTGTACCATTTATACGCTCACGTCCTACATAGGACGCGAATATCTCAAATAAATGGTTCACGTCTTATTTCGCTATAGCTTCGTTCGCAGGCGAAGTTACCATTAATTTTATTTCCAACTTCTGGCTCTCACGACCATCTTTTTTAAAACTGTGCAACCAATTACGCCATCTAATCGTGAAGGAAGACACTTCTGCTAAGAAGACAGTTTCTGTGGAGCATACTTATTGAGTTCACGTCCTATTTAGGACGCGAAACTATTTATACGAGGAAGTTCACGTCTTGATTAATTAAATCTGTTCCAAGATAAGACGCGCCTTATGTAACACACGTCTAAAATAAGACGCGAACGCTTGCTTTGTACCATTTATACGTCCAGTTCGCGTCTTATTTAAGCGTGTCTTACATAAAACGCGTCTTATTTTTGCCGGTATAAATGGCCCTAATGTGTCATGTTGTATGATAATTTTATACTGAAATACGTATCCGGTGCGAAGTGCACACATTAAAGTTTAGTTCATTAAACCGACCTTGACAAATGTCTTTGGTATGTGTCCCCTTTTACCAGTCACATCCTCTGCCACCCACCATCCATCTTCCCTGGACAGACATGCGTACAGAAGAATGAATTCATGATTCATGAACAATGATTAACAGTAACTTATTAATAGTAAGTAAAACTGTAAGTACCATGCAAATTGATGAGCGCTTTTGTGAACAGACATGCTTTGAAAGTGGCTTCGTAATCATGTTAAATTTAAGGGCCTAAAACGCAAATCTGTCTCTTGGGTTGTATTTATTTTCTACTTGTAGCGTGAGATACTTAAATCTATAATGGATTTGGAATGCCATCGAAAAAAATACAAGGTTATATTCTTGTGGGCAAGTTGGCAGTGCTGATGTTCATTCCAAGGGTAATGGCAGCTCAAGCCCTATGCACACTGTGAAGAAAATGCTGGGGGTACAAGAGTCGAGTCAGTAGTATATTCTCTTAATTCTAGACTCCACGATGTTGGTGAGATCAGTTTCTTGTGAAATTAAAGCAAATCTTGAATCGCAACGATCAAAAGTATTGTCTCGGATGTAAAGGCCTAGCAGCAGAAGACCAAGTACCAATCAAGAATGGATCTCGAAAAACAATCGAGACACAACAACATCGGGGTAAATAGTACTGAGGATTCTGACATGGAGAAGTGGTAAAAATCTGAGAAGGTTAAGATGGCTGTCAAAGAGAAGCTAGGGATGAAGAATGCTATACAGAGGGCGCATAACATTACGAATCGAGGAGGAAAGAGGAAGAAGAAAGGTACAAGGGGCAGTGCCTAACAATATGAACATTGGGCCCGTGTTATTCCTCTTTACAATTCTGGTGCGCATAATGTATTTACCAATTACAGACTGGTATCAACCCTACTGCATTTTCCAAAATTGTGTAAAAACGTTTAATAGTTTGTGCTCTTTTGGTCAATAGAATTGGTGCAGTGTACCCCAACCATCAATTCTAGGCCCTGTTTTGCTTCTAATATGCATTAATAATTTATAATGTGATGTGTCATATGTTTTAGAATTTATTATTTTTGCTGATGATACAAATGCATTTTTCTCATAAAAATATCAATACATTTTGCACAACTTTTAACCTAGAAATGACAAAATTATCTGATTGGTATTGAGCAAATAAGCTTTCTATTAATTTAAAGAAATCTAATTTAATGGTTTTTTAACCTTGATAAAAACTTAGGCAAACATTTTATCTTGCTTTTTCGATTGATGGAATTCCGATTGAACGAGCACAAGAGACTGTTTTCTTGGGTCTAGTTATTGAAGAAAACTTGATATGGAAACCTTATATCCTAAATGTTTCAAGAAAATTTTCAAAAGTCTATTGGTATTCTGCACTAGTCAACCTTTTGACTTTCTACAGCCTTTCATCGTATTTTATATTAATTATAATTTCATTTATAATGAAACATAGCGGCAAAAAAAAGTTTGAAAAAAAAGTATTGACAACTTACCACCTAGGTATGATATGTACAGTATAATCACTGTTCCCATAGTTAACGAAGTTATTGGTAGAAATATGCGGGAAGAATATTTAGCGAATTTTTAGAACAAGAACGATTAATCGAGATAACAGCAGCAGAGATGCAGAAAACGTAACAGTATTGATGGATAGTGAAAAGCATAATTTGAAAAGTACTGTCAGGACTCGTACAATATGAGATTTGAATATTGCTTGTGCTTGTTCATATGGCATATGTTGCTTATTTTTAGGGCCAGCAATATTTACATGTATACCTGGGATCAATAACTGTCAAAATGTCCCCTTTGTTAAATGTCAGATCACCTTCTTCACGAGCTACAAAATCATTTAGTGCTATTACTTTATCAACCTGTGAAGCAAAAAAAGGAAAAAATCTCAAAACTGATGACGTAAAGTAAATTTTTATACATTTTTAGAAGCTCTATCAAGTTCACAAAGATCAGTAAACACACTTCTTTCAAATTCTAGAATAATTCTAGAAGGCGCGAAAAGCAAAATATCTTTTTATACTTATTTTTTGGATTCATGACAATATAATTGTTTAAATTGTTTATATTATTATTAATAATTATGGATATCAATCACAGTAGAGCCCTGTTAATACCTCAATAACATGCAAAAATAAGTGGTCATACTGTCATATTGCCCAGGGTGGTCATATTACTGCAGTAAGGGTGGTATATTTTATAGCAGTATGTTTCTGATAACATGTATTTCAAGAGTATCAAAGTTTCACCTTCACACAATTGGCCTACGGCATTTAAGCACATTGCAGTCAATTAATAAAATAATTATACAGCTTTAATTGAAACAGAACTATTTTGCCAAGAGCTATATATACTGAAACCAAACAAACAGGTAAGAACTACCGAACGTATTTACAAAACTAAGTTTCAACAACTTGACTAAGTTTCAGTTTCAGTTATGAAGATGTTTTAACTCAGAACATCCTTTAAACCACAGTAGCTGTAGCGTCTGTCCCTAAGATGCCAGTTTGTGCTGTACAACAGGCACTTGAACATCATCAAAATCATCATTTAGACATTATCTTACAATTTATTTTCAATTGTGTATTAGTGCTTGCATAATTGATTAACAAGGTTAAAAAATGAAATATGCACATTAGGAATTAAAAATAAAATAGTTGTTGGTTACACAAGTATATATCCGCATTAACATATAGTAATGGTCACATTTAAAAGGTATTTTTTAAAAAAATGTAATGTTCAGATTACGTGGTTGTTATAACAAGGTAGCAAGGTGGTCGGCACTGTAAATACAGGTGGTTGTAAGGCAGGGTTTCGCAGTATGAACTATTTTAACAATATCTTAATAAGTCTGTACACAAACATATTTTCATCGTCCAAGATACCCAGCAGGCCATCACACTTTTCCTGGCTTAATATAATTATATTATAAAATATTTACTGTGTGTTGATTGTAATTGTTCTATTTTATAACAGTTATGTAATTATATAATCTACTATAATAAATACCAAATGAAGCCAGTACAGCAAAACTTACCACAACTGTGTCGTCTTCACCACTATACTCCTCATCTGCATAATCACTAAAATATTAATTGCCATGATGGAAGTTAAGTCTTTAGTATTAATGGTAAAAACTCAGTGCTTGTGGGATGTGGCACTAAAGGAAAACTTAAGTAAAGATAGTAGAGCTAACTTGAAGATATTATATTAGGCACTGTGGCCACGTTGGTATAGCGAGCTTTACAACTTTCTACCATAAAAAATAGTGAGCCTGATAACTAACAGCTATGGACACCTGTTATGTGTGGTAGAATCCCAGGGTTTACCCCTGAGCGGGCTAGCTGCCTTTGCTAGATCTTATTAGCAGCTGTTTCGGCTCTTTTAGGTCTCATCAGCATAACATAACTAGCAAACAGGCTCAGGTTCCCAAAATGTACGTAAGATGAAGTAAAAGAACAATGCTTGTGGGATGTAGCAATAAAGATCAATGTCAAGACTAGATAGCAAAATAGTGCAAGTAGCTAACTTAAAACCACGATAATGGGTACTATGGTTATGTTATCGTGGTTTCAAGTTAGCTACTAGCACATTTGTGCTATCTATACTTGACGTTGATCTTTATAGCCATAGTGCCCAATATAGTGGCTTCTAGTTAGCTACTAGCACGTTTGTGCTATCTATACTTGACGTTGATCTTTATAGCCATAGCGCCCAATATAGTGGTTTCAAGTTAGCTACTAGCACATTTGTGCTATCTATACTTGACGTTGATCTTTATAGCCAAATCCCACAAGTATCATGCTTTCATTACTGTTTATAAATAGGACGTAACCAAGGATGCATTCAAAATGGGAAAAACATTGTTTAAGAAATCAATTTGAAAAGGTTTCTTTCTCGCACCTGTTGCACTCTCTGATCTTCTCTCTATAATTCCTCCTCTTTTCTAAAATATTCCCTACTTCTCCCCAAACCAAACCAAGATTCTCTTTACCAGTGTTAATGGAAACCACAGATAACGTGAAAAATGAATGCCACTTACTCAGCTTGGCAAGAATTGTTTTTTTTTTCAGAAGAAACACAAATCTCTTTATGATTATTGAAAAGTCTGTAATGAATATCTTCTTAACACTTTAAGACAGCCTATTACTTCGTCTTTCTGAAGCTAATTCAATAATTTGAGAAGATACACTAGAAATCTCATACACCTATAGACTGTGTTACCTCAATCATTCTCTCTAATTGGAAAAACTGCTGGTGAAGCATTCCAAAGTCGTTCTTGATTAGATCTCTCAAGCCATAATCTGACATTATCTTCACTAGAAGGGCAAACGCCTGTTCTTCTGGCATCTGTTGCACCACAAAAAAGGTAGGTTATGATAATTAATACATAGCAATTTTAGCTTTCACTCCATTATCATCAACATCAGTATTATCACCATTAGCATCATCATCACCATGAACAACATCATCATCACCATCAATAACATCATCACCATCATTATCATCACCATGAACAACATCATCATCACCATCAATAACATCACCATCATCATCACCATAAACATCATCACCATCAATAACATCATCACCATCATCATCACCATGAACAACATCATCATCATCATCAATAACATCATCACCAACATCATCATCACCACCATCATCATCACCATCATCATCATCACCATCATCATCGCCATGAACAACATCATCATCACCATCAATAACATCATCATCATCATCATCATCACCATGAACAACATCATCATCATCATCAATAACATCATCACCATCATCATCATCACCATCATCATCATCATCACCATCATCATCACCATGAACAACATCATCACCATCAATAACATCACCATCATCATCATCACCATGAACAACATCATCATCATCATCAATAACATCATCAACATCATCAATAAAATCATCACCATCATCATCATCACCATGAACAACATCATCATCATCATCAATAACATCATCACCATCATCAATAACATCATCACCATCATCATCACCACCATCATCACCATCATCATCATCACCATCATCATCGCCATGAACAACATCATCACCATCAATAACATCATCATCATCATCATCACCATGAACAACATTATCATCATCATCAATAACATCATCACCATCATCATCATCACCACCATCATCATCACCATGAACAACATCATCACCATCAATAACATCACCATCATCATCATCACCATGAACATCATCATCACCATCAATAACATCATCACCATCATCATCATCACCATCAATAACATCATCACCATCATCATCATCATCATCACCATCAATAACATCATCACCATCATCATCATCACCATCATCATCATCACCATCATCATCACCATCATCATCATCACCATCATCATCATCATTATCATCTTCACCATCTTACATCATCATTATCATCTTCACCATCATCATCATCATCATCATCATCTTCACCATCTTACATCATCATCATCTTCACCATCATCATCACCATCATCATCATCATCATCATCTTCACCATCTTACATCATCATCATCTTCACCATCATCATCATCACCATCATCACCATCATCATCACCATCATCATCATCACCATCATCATCACCATCATCACCATCATCGTCATCACCATCATCATCATCATCTTCACCATCTTACATCATCATCATCATCATCATCATCATCTTCACCATCATCATCATCACCATCATCATCACCATCATCATCATCACCATCATCATCATCATCAAGCAGCATCATCATACACCATCAATCTTGGGCTGAGGTCTAGTTTTTACGTGGCTCATTACTGGATTACAAAATAAAGAAAAGTAATTATTTTAATCTATTTTCAAACAGCATTCATTTTTCGTCGTTTGTTACTGGCCCTGACCACAAGCTGAATTATGACGAGTTTGAGGCAAAAATGAAGGCAGTAAGTTGAAATTATTTACAGTAATACAGCTGTAACAGTAACAAATAAAAGGTGAATGTTAGGTAACGCAAGGGAATTTTAATCTATTCGACGTCTATATCTTTGACAGTGTCATTTACCTCAATACCTAATGCAAACTCAGCGAATAGACGACTAATTGAAAGAGGGTCGCTTATTAACAAAACCACATTTGAAGGAGAAGGGGATTCGGGGGAGGTTATCAAGAAATGGGCCATAAGTCTCATTTACCTCAATACCTTACTCTAACTCAAAGAATAGACCACTTATTGTATAGGGTCGCTTATAAACAAAACCATATTCAAAAGAAAAGGGTATTGGAGGGAGCTTATCAGAAAAAGGGCTCTAAATAGACTTATTACAGTAGTTAGAATATTGGATTTGAAGAGGGCGAAGTGAGTATTTGGTTGTTGAGGGGAACATTCACCACCGAGATATTCACTGAACCTGCTCAAGGCGAATAATTGTTTTAGTAACTTTACTTAGGGGCTTTTGTTGAAATTGTTCTGTCAGATGAAGGAAAATTGATGCAAATTTATTATTATTTTTATTTGCTTAGTCTTACGTGTTAACATCTGAAACATTTCCACCCAGGGTAATTTACCTTTCACTAATTAGCACTGATAATTATTGTATTAACTCTGAGAAGTGTTGCCCCGAACTTATTTGCATCCTTAAAGATTTTTGGAATAGCATTTTTCTTCATTCTGATTTTTTTTTCTTATGCCGGCTATAATCACCTTGCGCAAGGTGGTTATAGCCAGCATAATACATGAGCCACCACCAATGAGAGCGCCGGAAATTCTATAATCACCTAAATAATTTTACTGATAGCTTAAACTAATAATAATAATAACTTGATAGATAGATATCTATCAAACACAACGTGTGGAAGACGCTAGTGGAGAAGGAGAGCAAGAGTGTTGGTTTGGAGAAAAGGATGATACGAATCAAGTGAGATGGAGAGTGGGAGTGGGAGAGATCGCTGCCAAAGTGGGGTAAACCGGCTACCCCATTTACGGGGATAAACCGGGATCAAAATTGGATTGATTGATTAATTAATTGATTGATTGATTGATTAATTGATTGATAAAAAGAATAAGAATAAGAATTAATAAAAATGAGAAGAAGATAAATTTGGGTAAATAAATTTTTCAATATTGTCATATAGTTATAAGCTTGTTTGAGGAATAGTTTGGGCTTGCGCAACTTAATGTCAAATTGAACATTCAAAATTAGAAAAGCTGAAACTAAAATGATTGTTTTTAGGTATTTTTTAATGCTGCCAAGGTTTAATTAATTAATTAATTAATTAATTACTAATTAATTGCGTAGTTGAAAAGATGAAGTAAATAAATTATGCTAAAATTGTGGTCTCCTCTTGAAGGATGAAGTAATGATGGGCAAAGGCAAATACACGTGGAATGAAAAGTTTACAAAATCTGCAAAATCAGTGAGTTGATTAAAATTGTTTTATATCGTAGAGCATTGGCACAGTGAGTAATACCACATTTGATTTCATAACCAATAATGTTTAAAGTTGCACTACAAATTTCTTCCTAAAACTGAATCATGATAGTGAACACTGAGTGGCTATAAAGTACAGTTTTGTTCCTAATAAAAAGTAATAATCTTGATTCCTTCTATAAATTAGATTTAATGATATTAGAATTTTGGTAAAGCAAA
>JAPEIX020093013.1:0-10423 GCA_026122405.2 Zoanthus sansibaricus
CCCCCCTTAAACTTAACACTTTATTCTAATCCAAAAATTCTGAAAAAATTCAAGATGCTTCCTTTGCATTCAGTCTGAGAATTAATTGAGGCTTTTTCAAAATTTCGAAGTAAGGACGGCGATATCATCAAAAGTAACGCTAAAAGCAGTCAAAAAGTGCCGTTTAACCGTAATGCCACCTTAACAAAAGAGTTTTGATTATTTCTTTTGTTTGGGACACCAACATGGCCGCTACACCTTTTATCTTTGGTATCTCTTGGGACTGTGTGAAAACCCCCTATTGGGGACAACATCTTTACCACCTAAAAAAAAATAAATACTTTATTTAACGTCAATTGCGAAGGAAGTGGTTGGCCATTTTTCCTAGCCAGAAGCTAAAGTTTATTCGCTCGACGGCTCGGATCTTGGCTCAGATCCACCTAAGGTGGACGGAGACCTTTCACATGACAGACACACACACACAAACACGTAAATACAGATTTAAAACGAACTCTAGATGAAATTTTATAAAATATAATAAGCTTCTCTATTATTAATGCCTAGAAATGTTCTGAGGTTCAAGATCTAGTCGATTTTTTTTTAAAAAAAAGCTTGCTCTGAAGAGGAATTTACTAAGGTCATTTCTTACTCAGGTGTTTTCACTGCACGAACATTGATCTTAGAAACCACGTGTTGAATAAATGTAACCAGTAATAAGGAAGAACTTCAGCCTGTATCATCGTTACTACCCTGCGAGCAGACTCTCTTTTTACCTTCTAATCGAGAGTTACATCGTCACTTATCAGTCAAAGGTTTTTGATCAGCTCGAAAATCTAAAGGAACCACGATGATCTTCCCACCGAAAAGCTCGTCGTCCTATCTAGTATTGTGTTTGTGTGTCTGCTTGTGTCTGTGCTTGCAGCTGGCAAATGCGAAACATGTTTCTTTCCATGACTGCAATCCATCCGAAGACGCTGTTGCTTCTGTGGACATTTCGCCCTGTGAAAGTGAGCCTTGCCCTTTCGTCAGAGGTAAAAACTCGACAATCAACATCACTTTCACACCGAAATATATCGTGGAAGACAGTGAAAACACCCAACTTGAGGTTTTTGCCATAGTTGGACTTATAAAACAAAGGATTCCCTTGGACAATCCGATGGCCTGCAAAGATCACGGCTTAACCTGTCCCCTGAAACCAGGCATTCAAGTATCGTTGGTATCCACAGCGCTTGTTCCACGGTCGGCCCCATATGGTTTGCGCTTTCGAGCACAAGTGAAAATGTTAGATAAAGAGAAGAGAATGGTTTTCTGTATAGAAACAAAAGACGTTATCAAGATGGAAGAAGAGGAAGACGTGGGTTACTGATGATAAAAACGAAAAAATCCCCTCTAAATTGTGAACGTGTAATAACTCAGTGATACTTTAATGTGAGTGTGACTTTTGTAGGCTTAATTCTGTTATTTTATTATTTGTTTTGTTACTTTGGAACTGATTTGCTTAGAACACTCGATTAACGTTTAGAAAATCGTTGAAAGAATAAGTTAAGTGAAATTTTAAATTAGAATAGAAGAAATTTGTCAATCGAAATGCATTCAATGTAAAATGTGATCATGTCTACCATGGTCGATGATCTACGCTCTTGGAATAATTGTTAAATATATTTTGAAATACGAACATTGTGCAGCCTCCTTAAGTTTACAACCTTATGAAAACATGTTTTATACAAAAAATGAGGCTATTGGGAAGATTTTCAAAAATTTCCTTCAATTTGGCGAACGCTGTTGATGAAACTCATGATGAACACGAGATGCATGGTCAACAGACTTTCTCAAACTCATTAATAATTCATCAAGTTAAAACAAAAGAATTCATAAATGACCTTGGTTTGGAAATGTGATCTTAACGAGCATATATTTTTGCAATTTTATTTTTTTGTTTACTCCTTAATTTTAGTTTCGAATGAGAAGATATTTTAAACACTGGATACAGTGTTTCATTACATTTCCAAACACCTCGAATTTCGTCAAAAAACTCCGCTGCGAGTCGTATTTTCAACTCTTTTCTCCGACTCGGTGTTTGGAAATGTGATGAAACACTGTCTCGAGTGTTTGCATTTTTTTTTTTACATTTTTTTTTAATTTTTATTTGCGCTCTTAAGAAATTATTTACAAAAAAGAGTGTACGAAAGTTTAAAACATTGGAAGGAGCACAAGCCACTTGAAAATAGTATGAACTAATCGCGTCAAGTGACTTTGGCCAAGCGAGTAAAGTTTAGAATTTTAAATGGTAGTTATAATGGTACGCAATCAATAAAACATGAAAAATGAAACATAAAGCATGAATGGGAACTAACCGGCAAAAAAATTCAAGAAGAAGAGAGAAGAGGACAAAATTAGCCAAAAAATCTGATTAATTTATATTAAAATACCTGTCAAGAATAAAATCTGTTAAGAGTCTTTTAAAGGAATTACGGGACTTAGATTTAAAATCATCTTGAATTGAATTCCAGATTTTAACACCAAGGAAGCGAATGTTAAACTTTCCGTTTAGTTTGATATTTTACATGCATCCACATTGCCAATCCTGAATTGCGAAATTAAAAGGGTAGAGCGTGTGGGATGTGGTTAGAATGACCAGTAAAAATCAAGTATAAATAGCACATGAGGGAATTGTTGGTGCAGATGGGGCCTTCCAAGGGGGTTTTGATGTCCGGTTGGCCCGGTTTAGGCGTCGAACCTTTCATGTACCGAACCTAATTCCTATTCGAGTCGAGTCGAATTAATTAAGTTCAGCAGTTGATTCAGACGTCGAACCTAATACAAAATACAAACCATAATTTATGTAACACATTTATAATCTATGCATTAGATTTGGTACATGAAAAGTTCGACGTTTGAATCAATGTCGATCTTTTGCCGTTCTATCCGACTAGCCCAGTCGGATAGAACGGTACAGTTGACCCAAATGCAAATCTGCCGATCTTAATTGATTCATATGTCGAACTTTTCATGTACTGAGTGGGCCAATTAGTGTTAGTATTAAAGTTAGTGTTAGTGTTACTGTTAGTGTTAGTGTAAGTGTTAGTGTAAGTTAATTTAGTGTTAGTACTAAAGTTAGTGTTAGTATTAGTGTAAGTATAAGTGTTATAGAGTTAGTGTTAGTGTAAGTTTAGTGTTAGTCGAATGGGCCAATTAGTGTCAGTATTAAAGTTAGTGTTAGTGTTAATGTTAGTGTTAGTGTTAGTGTTAGAGATAGTGTTAGTGTTAGTGTTTGTGTATCAGTACGGGATTAGCTCTGTTGTCCATGTTTTAGATATTTGATTTTCCAATTACAATAACGACTTCTACTACAACTTTAACATATTTGGGCTGGCATTTGCTTTCTAGTAAGCTGGTTTAAAAGCAAGATAAAATAAAAGCTATATTGTTGTAGTTTAACTTATAGAACAGCGGTCAAAGAACCGCCATTCATTGGCAAAAAGACAAATGCAATACTTGGTACAAGCAGATGATGCTCGTAACTGAAATAAAGCTGTTAAAGAATGCTTGGAAACGAACGCGCAAGACACGAAAATTAAAGAAGAAAATTCCAATATTGCCTGTTTTCATCTGACGTCATGGCGGTGGCTGCTATGACTATCTATGAGTATTGTCTTTCATGTCTCTTGGGATTGTGTAAAAACCAACAATAGCCGTGGTTACACGTGCCGTTTTTCCCACGGGTAAGCGGCCTTAACCACGGGCAAAAAAAAAATATGTGTGTAACCGCCTTCCCCGAGGCTAAATTACCTTCAGGTAGTTTCTATAGATACGTCAAAGAGAACAAAGAAATAACCCATGACAGTAACCGCACCGAACTAGTATGGTTAGCAGCAACCCGAGGCGGACTAAGCCAATCACGTAACAGGAAAAAGTTAATACGTGTAGGCGCGTTGACACCTGTTAGCGCCAAATTTAAGACCACCCTAGGTTAATGATGACACGTGTAACCGGCTTACCACGGGTAAAGTGAAACCCAAGATGAACCCAAACCAAGCCAGTTACCCTTGGGAACGACCTAGCCCAAGGCGTAGTGTAACCACAGCTAATAACTAGTAAACACTGCGGATCAAAAAACAAACCAATCACGCAAAGCAGGCTGCAGGATTTTTAAAAAAACAATAATCACTGTTGCGCAAAATTTTATGCAAATAAGAAAGTCCCAGCCATAACTCACTGCTATTCCTACGGAGTATTACGGAGTATCCGTGATTCAAGAATGGATTGCCGCTTTCGCAAATTTTAGCATTTTTCCTTTAGGTTATGTCGGCTGTCGGTGTTCAGGAACGAAATAATCGTTACATTTTTGGCAATTTTAGAGTAATGTCGCATGTCGCCCAAACCCCTTAAATATATAGTAGGTCTTTTATCATTTTAATTAAAATCAGTTTTGGTGTATAGATAGATCGATATAACACGTTATTCAGGTTTTTTTATCTTTGCACGTACTCACTTCTTGCTTAGTTTAACTTTTTATTTTTGATTTTAAGTTTACTTCATACTTTCATATGAATTTTTATAAGACTACCACTATTATATTTTTCAGTTGGCATATCAACACAATTCTTGCTCAAAAGTTTTAACAGTTCGGCACGTACGAAAAATTTATTCTTATATTTTAATATTTTTTAGAAAGCAGAGGAAATCGGGCATATATATATGTTCATTCAAATATCTAGCCGGTCTCAATAGAGTTCCGCTTTAGCTGAGCCAAAAAAAATGGTCAAGCATTGTGAAAATTTTTTTGAATTTTTTATTTTTTTGAAAAAATCTCCGCTATAAAATCACCGGCTGGTTTCAAGTTGAAATTATCTAAATTAAGCGTCGTACTAGCGGAATTAAAAAAAACAAACGTAGATTAAACCTTCTATCTGTTATTTAAAAACATAATAGAAAAATATTTATTTCTCACGTGATCGGTTTTGTCTCTTGCTGCATGCTTTCTACCGATTAGATTCGAGTTTACGAACAGAACATAGGTGCGGTTACACGACTGGGCAATTTTACCGTGTTAAATTGCCCTTTTACCACGGGAAACTGTATTTAGTAGTGTGACCGACATTTCCAGAGGTAACTTTTCCGTGTTAAATATCCATAGATACGTCAAAAACATCAGATGAAGCGCCCATGACATTTAACACGGGAAGTTGGAAAGGTGTTTTGTTGCCCGAGATGTAAGAGCCAGTCACGATGCTGATGAAGTTGTAATTAAATTTCCCGCCAATTAATTGCTTGAGATTTCTTTTTACCTCGGTAATCTTCGTAACGTGTGACCGCTGGTTAACACAGTAGACTTAAAACCCAAGTGTGAGGCACCACGTGATAATTTACCATAGGAAATGGCATTTACCTTGGTGTGTGTAACCGCACCTATTATAATTAAAACACTTATTGACTGGGACCGAGGGAAACAGTATGTTTTGTGGACCCGAGACCGCCACTGTTTCTCGAGGCAGAGCCGAGGGAAACATGGCCGTCGGGGAACCACAAAACATACTGCTCTCCCGAGGTTAAGATCAATGAACGTTCTGTTATATATCAATTTAACCATTAAAGAAATACAAAAACTAGCTTTTAAAGAAATGTTTTATTATCCAAGCTTGTGTTTTGTGAACCTTGAAATCAAACTGAACTACAATGATAAACTCTTTCCGTATATTTTCCGTAAAAAGCTCAACTCTTTTTCGGTTTTGTCCACAACAAATTGTTGACTGCTGAACACTTAGTTACCAGGAAACAGCGAAACTTGTTCACCTGCACGTGATGTCCTCTTGTCCGTTAAGGGTTCGATAAAAATAGACTTTGATAGTTGGTATACAACAAAATATTTTTTTATTATCATTAAATGTAAAGTATTAAAGAGTGTCTATCGAGTCGCTTTATTGCTTAAAAATACAGCAACACTTTTCCAGAAACTCTGCCGGTTGTTCAATTATTTGTTAAAGTATTTCCTATAGATCTTACAAATTTTTCTTTTGTTTGTTCAACACGAAATCTCTTTACATCAGTTGCCGTGCTGTTACATACTAAACTGAGAACCCTTATTCTATATATAGTCTACCTTAATTTTGGTGGAAAGTAGCTTAATGTATATCTACCTCGCACCTTTGTCGCTCAGTAAATACTTTACCGCTATCCACCTCAACTGAAAGATGAGCCTTTATGAATTATTCAACAAGAATTTGCAGCACTCTGTTCAAGGATATTAACTCACCTCGGTGCATACTGAGCTTATGCTAACAGTCCAATCTATGACAGAAATCACCAACACTGCACAATATGCCCAAAGCCATCTGCTCCTAAGAAACTGACTGCGGCCAACCAGGGTACTCTAAAAACCAATACATTTGAAGAAAAAATAAAAACGAAAAACAAACACAAACACAAAGGAAATATAAATAAACACAAAGGTAATAAAAATAGCAAGAATACACCATAGCAGAATCAGAAACGTGCTAGTAGCTAACATGAAGTTTCTAAAATGGGAACTAAGGCTACGTTGTGGTAACTGACTTTACCATATAATTAACATAATTAACAATTAGATCTCAAGGACGAATGGATTATGAGTCTGACAATAGCCCATGAGGCCGTAGGCTATTCAACCTCATAGTCTATGAGGCTGAGAGGTCTTATTGTTTTAGTAAGGATCTACAAATTAAATAATTAAATTAATTTAATAAATTTTCTGATATAGCAAAACGGGGCTCATTATCATTTTGATCCGCCATCTTTTCTCTACTAGCAGGCTATCACAAATAGATGTCTAGTAGAATTAATCTTATGTTCTGTTTATGCATGCAGTTACCGACACCAAAACAATCAGAAAAATTTAAGTTATCTTTTTTTAAAAAACTAAGCTTGTCAGCGTATGGCATTGTTTGAAAGGAAAACACACAATCGGAGATTCCCTAAATGTGGATTGTGTCTAATTTACATTAAAACGATCCAAAAAGAGGATCTACCATTGCAAGAGATTGTGACGGAAATCTACACAGGTTCTGTGGGAATCAGGTAAAAATTAATTTTAGTACAGAAACATACTAGTAGTAAACTTGACACCACAAAAATAGTCACTATGGCCTGAATGCTTGTAGCCATGGACAGCTATTTTCAATTGGCTTTTTTTAGTCCTCATTAACACGGCATAGCTAACAAACTGGCAGAAAATAAGTAGTATATAGAATTCAGCAAGTCAAGTACCTTTATGATTAAATCAGTGATAAACGCAAGTAAACAGAGCAACTCAATGCTTTCTGTTACTCCACATGGTGGATTTGGACGTGTCTCTCTATACCGTGGATCAGATGAGATTCTAGAATGATGAAACAAGGTTAAAGATTTATTTACTATTGCAAAAGCGCAGCGCAGTTATACTAAAAATAGAAATTTTGCCCCCATGTGACTCGGACAAACAGAGACATGTTTGAAAAAAAGTCTATAAAACGAGTAGCAGTTTTAGAATTATAAGGAGCAAATTTATTGTCAAATTTTAAGTAATATCATGGTCAGTTGAAAATACTGCGTTCACCTCCACTTAATTTTATTTAGCTGGTTGGTTGTCTGAATAATAACGTAATAACTGTGCTGCGCTATTGTCAGTCTAAAACAATTATACAATTTTATTTAAGAGGAGCCGTATCTCTAAAAATAAAAATTTGTGGACAAACTTAAATTACTTAGTTGCCCATTCATGATTTATCCAAAGAAGATCTTACTTAATTCTGAGCTTTTTCTCTCCCTATCCTTTTACATTGTCTGTCCACTGATCGGTGAGTAACATGCTGGTTTTTTACAACCCTCTTCCACACATACCATTTCTTTTTCCTATCTGCCATGAGGCCACTCAGCCTCCATTCATCGATGATTACCAAGAGCCATGCTTTCCTTGGCTTGCCTCTTCTTCTTCTATGGCCTGCGACCTTTTGCTTCCTCACAGATTCATGACAGAGATCCAACACGATGCCCTCTCCACAAGACCAAACCACCAAAGTCGAGCACAACGAATAAGAGTCTTGATATCAGCCCTTTTGAGCTTTGTGTAAAAGACACCTATATTGGTGCTGTCATAAGTTGTGAAAACACGCATCCGAGTTACTGTAGCTCTCCAATTATGCCATGTCAACTTTCCTCGTGGCCCACTGTCACTTGCTGAGAATGGGCATGTACAACATGTCAAACCTAACAGAACAACCACACATTTTTCCCACGTTCTGAGTTCTCTTGCATTAATTTAAAGTCCAGCAGTAACTCTCTGAATTTCTCCCAGCCTTCTTCCTTAGCATCATTCACGCGTGAGATGTGCCCCTATTTATATACCTCCCACAACACTCACCCACAGCATCCTTACTGCTTGGCAATGCAGAAAATAAACAACAAAACTGAACATTTTGGAGTTGTCATGACACCATTGCGGCAATGCGGAAGATGTCATTATTTTCTTTCTCACCATTTGAAAACTTACTAGCCACCGCTTTCTTCTCAGCATCATGATCTGTTTTCTTTGCAAAGCGTTTAGCATCTAGATAGTTTTGCTTGCTACAACCTTTTTTTCCATACTGTATTTTCCAGACATCTTTTCTCTACAAAGGCAGAGTCAACAGTTGTCCCAACATCGAGTCTTTCGCCAATTACCCTTCTTTAAGTATCACACTCTACTTTGTCACAGATCTACACTCAAGAGGTTGCCTTTTAAGGAGTGCCAAGTGTCTCACTTGGAACCAACATGTACAATGTTTAACTCTCACTTCACCCCATTTAGGAATTCTGCTTTTACCCTGGGATCAGTCTCCTAACACACAGCTTGGGAGTTAACCACAGTTATCGGTGATGGGCCTAGCCTTTGACTAAAAAAAGTCCAACTGCAAGAAAGCAGCTTCTGCAGTTTTTGGTGGTGGACATATAATGTAACACCTTTTTTCACATGCATTTAAAATGATACCTGTAGATGTACATTATTTTGCACAGTGCCATAAAAACTTGAAAGGTATGACAGAGGAGTGTAGCTAAATCCTTTACGAGCCTAGTGGCCCATGGAGAGTCTTTGACTCCCCCTGGATGGGACACTAATCCATCACAGGTTAGCTCCCAGCAAATGTTGGTACTCATTTACCTACAACGGAAGGATGGAAAGCTGAGTTGGCTTAGGCAGAAAAGAAGGTCACACAGGGATCGAACTGGGGACCTTGTGGTTGGAAAGTAGAGATCTTACCAACTGTGCCAACCACATCCGCCTATACAGATTCATGAGTTTAATAAGTACCAAAGTACAGTACAATGAATTTTTCGAATCTTTAGTATAACTTACGTCAGTGATGACGGCACCTCAAAAAATGCCAGGGCTAAATCGATGAAAATTATGAATGAAAAAGCCCTGAAAAAAATAATAATGACATTAAAGGTTTATAAACATATCTTTTCAGGCTTTTAACAAGGGTGTATATATTCGTACAAAACCTGGTCAAATTTGCACATTAATTATGATCAAACTGGAACAATTGGGTCAAACCACACCATTACAAACACTTCAGACATTGTCTTTTTTCAGTTTTCTTGTAACAGGAAAACATTCATTAAAGATTTAAAAAAAAATACACTAATCTACTTGTGTTTTTTGAGAGCAAAGTTTTTAAAATATTTTGGACAGTTTTTAGGCTATTAACAGAACATTTAGTATGGCTCAAAAAATATTAAAAATAGTGAGGAAACGTTTGTGAAATAGTGCGGAGAACAGGTCAAAAGTGTGAAAAAAGTACAGAATTTGGTGGGGTGCCTTGTAACTCTAGGCAATATTTAAATTGTTCTCAAATGTAAAGATATTTTTGGCATTGCATTAAACCAAAAAAACTTGCCTTAAATTATGTAAATTATAAGTGGACCGAAAAAAGTGTTAACTAAATACATATCACAAATTTATCTTACACATTATTAAATCTGAAATCAACTCTGCTGAGCTAAATTTTGCACACATTAATTTTATTTATCAATTTTCCAAACAATTCACACAAAAATATAGACACACAAAAGACAAAAAAAAACAATGGAATTAAGAATTAAATCCTTGTGTGAAGCAGCTTAATGTTTCAAGGTACTGGCACAGTAATTGTTAATTTCTTTCCCACTTTGACAAGTTACCAATTAAATACTTCATAAGTTTCAATTAAAATTGATGTTTTGATTAACTTTCACAACAAAGGCATTTGCAAAATGGAAGGATAGCCTGGTACCCAGGTACTTTTTAAGTTTAAAAAAAAGGTATCTATCTATCTACACTCGAATTTCACCTTCAAATTTGCCTGTGACTATTTTAAGATAATTTGTTTTGTATTCCATTTTACTTGTGTTAGCTTTTGTGCCAAATTTGGGCTGGGAAGATGCAAGTATCCATAGTTTGATGAATTATATT
>JAPEIX020093040.1:0-10421 GCA_026122405.2 Zoanthus sansibaricus
TATCTATCTATCTATCTACCTATCTATTTATTTATTTATTTGTTTATTTATTTATTTATGTATTTATTCATTCATTCATTGTTATAATACACGTGCAGGTTAATTCCATATTGAACGAGTAAAGGGTTCGATTACATGTTGGTCATACACTGAAAAAATTATAAAGAAATGACAGTAAAAAAAAAAGGAAAACGTGGCAGTGACAACGTGACAATTCATGAATGCATGGACAATTTGTGCCTCTATTGTTGTCATAGAAACTTAAATTGCATTTTGATTGGCTTATTAGCTTGTGACAGTTCATGTGTGCACGGACAATTAATGCCTCTATTGTTGTCATAGAAACCTTTGCATTTTGATTGGCTTATTAGCTTGTGACAATTGATGCGTGCACGGACAATTCATGCCTCTATTGTTGTCATAGAAACTTTTGCATTTTGATTGGCTTATTAGCTTGTGACTATTCATTCGTGCACGGACAATTCATGCCTCTATTGTTGTCATAGAAACTTCTGCATTTTGATTGGCTTATTAGCTTTGAGTTTTTAATTACAATTTTTGCACGGATTTACACATTTTTGCAGAGAATTACAAACTAACTACACAGCTCTTGACCTATCAGAATCAAGTAGTTTTTTCATGTATATGATTATGTATCTGTTGGAGGCGTGCGTCCTTAAAAAAATTCCCGCCAGTTTCTTCTCGCTTGTTTTTACAAATTTCGAAATTTTACTTCACGTCACCAGACAGTTCAAATATTATTTTGAAATCACGTTATTTAATTTTGTGATGGTAATGTTTTGATCAATCAATCACCGATCAGAATCATTAAAATTGTCTTTCGCACCTAAGTAAAATTATGATAGGCAACTGTTATATTTTATATTTTTTACCTTAACTTGCTGTTTGTAGCTGTCAAAAAGAGACAATATATTTTGCTCAAAAAGTTATTTCTGTGGATATAACTATCGGTAACTTAACTTCCCTTCATGCAATTGTTTCAGAATCTATTCTTGTAACTTTAAATCAATCTTACGCTGTAATCGGACGACTTCGAAATCACACACGTATGGTTTCAGATAAAATTATTCTATTATCAGTGTATCCTATTATTATTATTCAGTGAGTATTATCATTACAGTCAAACCGGATGTTCATTTGATGAACATCCTTGCAAACGCTCGCTGGAACATTGGTGTATTGATTCGCAGTCTGGGCGGAGCAAGTTGCAACCTGCACGGGCAGATTGCTTATTTCACTTTCTCAAAATACTGGAAACCGTCTGTGGCGACAATCTCACAACTTCTTCAATACGTGCCTGCTTTGCACCAGGCGACCACAAGACAATTAGTCTTTCCCTTTTTTCCAGCGAAGGAGTACGATTGCGATTTATGTAAGTGTTTTACACCAGGCGACCACAAGACAATTAGTTGTTCCCTTTTTTCTAGCGAAGTTGTACGAATGCGATTTATGTAAGTGTTTTACACCAGGCGACCACAAGACAATTAGTCGTTCCCTTTTCTCTAGCGAAGTTGTACGATTGCGATTTATGTAAGAGTTTTACACCAGACGACCACAAGACAATTAATCATTCCCTTTTTCTAGCGAAGTAGTACGATTGCAATTTATGTAATTGTTTTAGACGACCACAAGACAATTAGTTGTTCCCTTTTTTCTAGCGAAGGAATACGATTGCGATTTATGTAAGTGTTTTACACCAGACGACCACAAGACAATTATTTGTTCCCTTTGTTCTAGCGAAGTAGTACGATTGCGATTTACGCAAGCAATTCGCAACTTACACATCAAACAAAATATGCCATTTGCCTGTGCAGGTTGTAACTTGCTCCGTTCAAAATGTTAATCAAAATCTCAATGTCGCAGTAGAAATTTGCTCTTGGTTATCAAAAGAACATTCTGTTTGATTGTAGTAGCCTTGTTCTTTACATTACGTTTATTTTATTAATTTGTTTTTCTTGAATACCCACAGTTGATTGTGAAAGCCGAAAACACAATGCAATACAGAATCCTACTCAAAGGGTTAATAACTTCAGAGCAGCAAGTCTTGGATGAAGAAAAAAACGGTGACTGTTAAGATGTCGGCTTTGATACTTTGAAACTTTCAACTTTCGAGTTTTTAAGTCTTTTATGAGTATTTATTAGTAGATGGAGTGAACTTTTAATGTCGTGCGTTGGTGTTTCTTGTCGAACACAAAGCTTTGTAACCCTTCAAGGACCATATTTGAAATAAACTTCCTAACTTTGGAGACCTTACTTGCCATAATTAAATATCTAACTTTTTTGTTTTGTATTCTATTGTACGTATTGTATTGTATTGTATTTTGTATTGTATTACATTGCATTGTATTGTATTGTACCGTAAATGTAACACCTTGATCCATCGGCCATAAAAATTGGACTTACGACTGATTGCTTGAAACAGTTCAACTCATATGTAAGCGGTTAGCTAACCTTCCTTTTAAAATGTCATAACTTACTGTTTAATGTTTGGAGACTTTGCTTGGGGATTGGGAGGGTTAGGTTGTCATCAGCCGGAACGGTCCGACGTGCAGGCGGCGAGGTCAGTAGTATTGGCCACCCCAATGTCTCCTCTCAGAGTGTCCAGAAAGGTGGTTGGTGGGCTCCATGGACAGCGGAAGCAGTGCCCTCGTGATCAAGTATTCTCACGGCCACCCGGACACTCTGGGAAGGTTTCAGTATAAGATGCGTTGGGGATGCGGTCATATCAGCTAACATTTAGCACTGCGAGAAGCATACACGTGTAAATACCATCTAGTGACTTCTGGAGGAAGGTGTTAGGTGCCAATCACTCACTGCCATAGAGAAGGATGGACTCCACTGCATGGTTGGAAGAGCTTAATCTTGGGCTACCCGTGCATGCTTGAGCGCCATATAGCTCACATATCGTTGAGAGTTCTTCACGCCTGCGCGTTGTGCACTTTCATGATTCTACCAAAGAGCAAATGTACTTAAAGTAACTGACTACCTCCAGCCCACTATAGGTGCCCGTTAGGAGTGGAGGATGACAAGCGATACTGGGGCTCACCACTTTCATTTTCTGGTTGTTCGCTAAAAGGCCGATGCAGGAGCACTTTCTCACATTCGAGAGCAGATACTGGGTCTGAGAGATGTCATCTCTCGGAGAGTCAAAGAAGGCACAGTTTTGTTTCTCATCCGTCAGTGGCCTTCCGTAGGGCATCTTCAAAGACGATAAAGAACAGGAACGGAGACAGAGTGTTGCCTTCTAGTACTCCTGAGGTAATCTCAAGTTCCTCCTTCTCGCCGTCTATGGTGACAACCTTGGCACGTTTGTTGGTATACGTCACCCAGATGCTGAGGGAACGAAATCAAAAAAGAGTGAAAGAGTATAAAAGGGAGGTTTGAGATGAAGGATAGTTGAGGTTTATATGGAAGGTTTTAGAAGGTATAGTAGGAGTATTAAGATGAGAGTACCGAGGAAAGATTTTGAGGAGTCAGGGGAAAAGCTGGGAGAAAGGAAGGTGTATGGGGTGCTAGAGGGAAAAAGAGTATCAAGATAAAAATACCGAAGAAACACTTGGAAGGGACAGGAAGGAGTGCTGGGAAAAAAAAGGGAAGGATAGAGGTGTTAAGATGAGAGTAACGGGGAAACATTCGAAGAGGGGAGTGCTAGAAGAAAGGAAGGGAGAAGGGTGAAGGATGGGTAGTGGTTAGATGGAGTACCTAAGAGAAATTAGTACAGTTGGAGGGAGTGGTGGGAAAAAGAAAGAGGAAAGGGTGCGGGAAGAACATTGAAATGTTAAGATGAAAGGCCTAAGAAAAATTAAGAGGGATAAAAGAGAGTGCTCTGAGATGGAGAGAGAAAGGGGAAGCTGGTGCTGGGGATAGTGCAATTGGTAAGATAAAAGTATCTAAGAAGAATATACAATTTTCAGAAAAATTGGTTTATGCCCCGAGCGGGAATCGAACCCACGTCTCCCTGTTCTCTAGTCAGGAATGCTAACCACTACACCATCAGGGACCACCACTGCAACGTAGCATTCTCGTGATTAGTTGAGTTGGTTAGCGTGAGGATTCCCGGGGCCCAGTTTTTCTGAAATGCAAGTGCGGCCTTATACAACTGGAGTGTGTTTCGCTTTCTAAGAAGAGTAAGAGGGATAAAGGGGAGCGCTTTAAGAGCGAAAGTGGGGAGGGGTGCAGGAGGAATAGTGGAAGTGTTAAGATGAAAGTACCAAAACATTTAGGAAAGCTGGGGATAGGAGGAAGCGCTGGGGAAAAGGGGAGGGAGTGCAGGAGTGGCGCCGAGAGAAAGAAAGGAATGGGGGTACAATAGGGATAGATGAAGTATTAAGATGAGTTAAAAAAGTCAATTAGGAGGGATAGGGTGGGGGAGAATTTGGAAAGGACTGGAAAAGAAATTTTCCGCTTTCGCTTTCTTCCGATAACAGAGTATTGTTACGGGGAATTAGCTCCACTTTCAACTCATTTTCTTCAATTTCTTTATTGGTTTTGTTGCCCTCTGTCCTGGCCTCGGCAAAGCCGTCGTGGTTAAGCTTAGGCCTGCACAAAGGACCAACTTACTCCTACAATAATGGTTGCACAAAAAGGCAAAACCGATGGGCGCGTTTTACTATATCAATTGCAAACAATAACCAGAACATAAAGCGTTACCGCGTGGTCAGAACAAAAGATTTAAACAAGAATTAACTTGCTACGTGATTGTATTTTTAAACTAAATTTCAATATATCATAACTAGTTTCGAGATCAAAAATACTAACTCACTGCCAAATGAAATAGTATCCAGTATTTGCTTCAAAATGTTTTAAGGTTAAGAAGAGGCAACGTGACTTAGCTGTTGAGGGGTCAATCCTTGAGTCAAATTTTAATAGCCAACTGGTTTACATCTGGAATTCATAACAATATAGAGGGAATTTAAGATTTAAAAATCGCCACTAAAACACTTCGTTTTAGGTTAACCTATTTTTGGAATATCTAAATGTTCGCTTTAAATTTTAAGTTTCTTCATTCTTTTTTAAAAGTTGCATGCAAATAAAGATAATTGAAAACAGATTTCATTATTTGCCTCTAATCACTAATTTTTCAAATAAAAATCGACACAATTCTTGTTTCTCTGAATGTTTATTAGTTTATTTCGCGTTGCATTTCATGCTAATATTAACTTATCTATTGTACAAATAATTTGTTGGCGTAATCAAACCGGCTGCTCGGCAACACGAGATGTAACGTTTGGAACTCAACTCCAAGTGAATGACTAGTACTAGTAGATAATTTTAGTGTTTCTTCTTCGTTACAATATCACTCAAACTTTATGCTATTTTTTATCAGTTCTCACACGAAAACACTCGCTCAGCAAGTGAAAAGCGATGATTTTAAAGTAATCACAAACCAAGGTTGTATCGTTCAAAGAAATTAAACGATGAATCAACCAAATTTTGTTCAATCTACATGAATCAGTAAATCTTGGTTGAAGCTAGATTGTTTTAAATTTCCTGACGCCTTCCGCCAAAATATTTTCACAAAATGTTTTGAATTTACACATCCCATGCAATCATACAAATATTACATTACCAAAAAATAATAAATATTCGACACTTTTTATCGAAACTTAATCATTAAAACTCTATCGGCGCCATAAAATAAGTAAGTTTCGAAAACTGTCCAAAACTTCAGCGTGGTTTTGCTTTTAACTTGTTTTTAACTTTTATGCAAATCTTATTTCAAATCGTCTTATATAATTTTTTTTTTATTTGGGTTTGGCGAGGAAATTACAACAAAAGAATTAAGTGGATTCCTTTAACTCTAAAACACCACAGGCTCTATAAAGCGATCGATTGATTAGCTAAAAGAGTTGGATACAAATGTCTGAATTTAAAATGTGAAAAGGGAACAACAAAACTCCAAAATGATTTTGCAAATCTGTAAGCTCTGTGACAAAACGTTTCTCGAATAACAATCAGGAACCAGTTGTTTAAAAGGTAGTTATTTTCAAAACCGAATTAAGTAAAGAAATCGATACAATATAGAGGTTGAAAAAAGGAAATTTCTGTCTAAACATTAATTGTGGGTAATGCTAATTCCTCGTGGAACAAGCGGACCAGCTGTTCAACGTTTTGCATTGAGTTGAAGCAAATGTTAGGTTACCTGTCAAGAACTGGTGATCCACCGCAAAAATAAAGTATCTTTAGTGATCAGAAATCTTTGTGTTTAGTTTCATTTCGTAACAGAAATCTGCTGGCTGGTTTTGCCAGAATTAATTGATACCGTATTTCTCGGTCTAAAACCCCATTTACAATACAGAAAAAACCGGCTGGGCAAGGATAAATTTTGGCGAGGGTGAAATTATAATTCCATCGAGGCAAGGATGAATTCGGCTGTGTAAACTGTGATTACCTTGCCAATTCATTTTTAATGTTAGGACAACCTCCGGACGTTGTCCTATTTCAACCATCCTTGCCTCTCTAAATAGTTAAAATTACCCTTGCCAACACTGCCACATCTAACCACAACCTTGCTGTGTTTTGTGTATTGTAAATGTGGTTTATAAGTCAATTTATGAGACCCTAAATTAGGGTTCAGAAACTGGCCACGGCGTATACTAATGTCAATTCTTACTCCAAAAAGTTTGACCCTAAATGTCACGTAAAAATACTCATTTTACTAATTATAAATATTGCTTAATTTTAATCAACAGTAACATGTACCGCCAAGCAACCTGAAATGTACAAAACTTCGCCGTTCATATTTCTATTAACTTTTGCACAACTTGCGGCATTGGTTTTTTTGTGAAAAAGTGAAAAAATTTTCATGAGTAAACTGAGAAAGAGATAATTGTAAATATGAGTTCAAATTGTGAATGAGATAGTTTGAAAATGAGCGGTCGACTTATAGTCAGGTTACAGTAAAATGTCCAAGATTTCAAGGTAAAATAAATAAGGGTCGACTACTCTGACTCGACTTATAGTCCGAGAAATACGGTAAATGATATTATTGACTCTTGTTAACAACCAGATTGTGAGCTTAGCAAGTTTTATGATTTGTGTGGATCAACCAGCAACCTCCACATTCGCTCTGGAAACATCCTGCAACGTAACTTTGTTTTGATGAGTCAAGGAATGTGTACAAACGAAAACAAAATCGTTTTTATAAAATAAACATACACGATGTATTGTTATGATTTCAAATCATCTCGTAAACTTTCAATGAGTTTGTTCACTTGTGCCAACACTTTTAACGCAGGCCCAAGTTTGATGGCCATCCTGTTTAATAAATGTTCCTCTCTCAACAAGACTAGAGCTTGGCCGTCAATTTGATTTTCCCTAAAAATTTGCTCCACCTCGTGGCATTCCGTCAGTGTTTCTACGAAATGACAAACATCATCTACCGTCCACTTAAAAACGTTCTCGTTCAAATCAACTTTAACTGTAGGAAGAAGTTGTTCAGCTATAAAAGTTCTATCATCCTTTGTGTTGTATCTTTTTTGAAGAGACGTGTTGGAATGTTCGTCCGTAACTCCTGGAGACGAAATCGGACTTTTTTGAATCACAGACCCACGTTCTTGTATTTGTTCCATTCCTGATTTCGATTCATCGCGTCGTGTTGCCTCGCTTCCTTGTTTAGCGATCTCTCTTGAGGCATCTTCTGTTGTTAATAAATTTTTATCGGGAGTGTTTTTACGAGACTCGTTTCCAGGGTGCAATGGAGACTTTGACGCTTTGGTGGAATCAACATGTGAATGACCTCCCATAAAGTGATTCGGTGAGAGTCCACGCTTTGTTGTATGATCCGGTGACAGGAGAGCGTTTTGTATTGATAAACTCTGTGCCATTGCGGCGTGTGCATGCGCTGCTTGCTGTGCTGCGGCAGTCGGTGAAAGAAGTCTGTAATGTAGAAGGCTCTGTGGAATTGGAGGAACAGCTGGGTAACCTGCGCGCAATGCATGATGGTAAATGTTCGCTCCATGTGGATTAGGAAGAAATACTGAGTCTGATACAAGTCTGGGTGAGTTATGAGCTGGGCTGACTAGCGTCGCAGGCGGTGCAGATTGAGTAAAGGGAGGCACGAATGATGTAGATGGTAGCCTTGTAGGCTTTGACCGAGCTTTGGATGATCTCATAGCCACGTCCGCCTGCATGTCGGGGGTTCCTTCTGAGGACGTCATCTGCCCAGCGGAGTGTTCGCCTGAAGCATTAGGAGCGCCATCTAAAAAGGCAGAAAATAAATAATCATTACATACAAACGAACTTTGCGTTAATTAAGTTCGCCAAGTTTAAATAATCGAAGATATAGAGGAACAGAAAGATATGTATGCTTGATATGTAGAATTTCATGTGCCCATATAAGAATGGCACAAGGGATGTCGCACTCTTAATCTTATGAATCTTGGAGATACGCACGAGTGTAGATAGAACGTGTACTACAGTACTAATGTCTTGACGCAACAAAACTGGGCGCCAAGGCGCATTGCCCCTTACTTCAACTATACAAAATAGTGAGCCTGGATGTTAACAGTCATGGTAGGTTGTTTAGACTTTATCAGCATGGTATAGCTAACAAACAGGCTCAGGTTTCCTTTGAAAATGTTTATTATGTTACATCCGGCAAGCATTATAAGCTTTTGCTATTTTGGAGATCCTCGAATTGAATCAAATCACAAATGCATAGGAACAACGCCTTGTGCTAAGTAATGACTAAGGACGGATTTGTGTCTCCCTATGATAATCAAAGATCTCAAGGCCCGTACACACATTAGCATAGTTGGTCGCTGGAGTCTGTTCCTACAGCAAAAAATAAGAAAGATTTACCATAAAGTGTTTTATTGAGACAAATAAATGTAAGGAGATTTTTACATACCACTGTTACCAGAAGTTTGTCTAACCACATGACACGAAGATCAACCCCTAAAAAAAGTAAAAAAAAAATCAACATTTGTTTTAGTTTCACAAGGTTCTATATATGGTGTCAGGGGCACGAGCAATGGTAGTAGGACTCGTGATTCCCTCTCCAATATGATGTCAGAAGCAGAACACAGGTAATAAGACTCATGATTATCCCCCCACCCTCCTATATGGTGTCAGGAGCGGAATGATCCCCTCCCAATCCCCCATGTTGTGTCCGGAGCAGAACTCATTATTCCCTCCAGGCAAGGTTCCTTTTTATGCCCTCCAAAAGAAGTTCTTGGCCACAAAACTCACCACTTTATTGAGATACTAAACATTCCAACAATTTCAATCTTTTAATAAATTTATATTACTTAAAAATATCCTAAAAAGCCAAAAAAAAGAAAAAAGAAAAAAAAACTACAAATAATTCTAGCAAGGGATGGGAATAAAAGTATTGTATTGCATAGGGAAAACCGGAGTGTTGGTCCAGCCGGGAATTGAAGTAGACTGTTGCCTTATCAACTAGACTAACCAGGCGGTGGTCTACGTTCCAACGATACAATTTCTTATGGCATGAACCTTTTATAATATTCAAAAATGGAATGCTGCGTCGGTGTGTCTACAGAAACAGTTTTACAAACAGATAAAATGTACACCATATAGTGAGAAGAATTTTCGAAGTGACCTTTTAGACTGTTAGTCGGAGTGAATCACTCCGGTCCATCAGTTTGAAAATTCTTCACACCACGTTGTAAAACTTTTCTATTTGAAAAATGCTTTTATAATACTGACCTGGCCACACATCTGGTCTAAGCGCTGTCTTCAGCAAGGCAACACACCTTCTAGAAAGTGTCTCACCGGGCGAGCCTACTGTGGTTGAAGGTTCATTAACCTGAAATCGAACATGGTAATTAACGCAATTTGCGAGTTCAGAAATCAGCTTTATGTTCAGTCGAACTGTCATTCTAACAAAAGGTTAAGCTTATTTCAGAAATTTGTACATCTTTTAGAGGTAACCTCGGCTCTCCAACAATTTCAATCTCAAATAAGACTTTTTCTCAACTTGCGCCTAGATCAGCAGCTCAAATTTGATAATTCTTTGTATGTAGTTCACGCTAAGCGATTTGTTTTGATCATTGATTTTCCTGCAGGCCGCCATCTTGAAATGTGACGTGTGTGCGTTGTAGTGCTAGTCTCTTCTCTTGATAAAAACAATAGCAATGAAAGAGTGGGGTCTGGCACTGCAATGCAACTACGTCATATAATCAAGATGGCCGCCCGTAAGAAATTTAATGATCAAAATAAATCACTTAGTGTGAATTATATATAGAGAGAATTATCAAATTTGAGCTGCTGATGTTGACAAAAGTTAAGGAAAACTCTTATTCGAGATTGATATAGTTGGAAGAGGATTGAATAAACATCCACTGAATCAGCAACGCCAAAGCCAATCCCAACCCTAACCCTAACCCTAAAGCCAATTCCAACCCTAACCCTAACCCTAAAGCCAATCCCAACCC
>JAPEIX020093130.1:0-10421 GCA_026122405.2 Zoanthus sansibaricus
CATTTTTATTAGTAAATTGTTTCTTTAGAAACACCGACGCAGCTCAAACTAGTTTACCGCTAGTTATTTTTCTATTTCTTATTCAACACTACGAATATCGCCACATTAATATTTGATATCGTAAATAGATTGTCAGGTTCCAGATAATGTCCATACCTCCCCCATGGAAGGTCACAGTCTCTGGCTCATATTTATTATGGCTAAGAGTTGAAAAAAAGGAAAAAAAAACAGCGGGGTTTTAAGACCGTTTTGCCAGAGACAACCCAGTAATCACTAAAGTCTTTTAAAGAGTCTAACAATCGGCTTAACTGTGATTGAATTAATGAACAGATATTGCTTTCGAAAGTAATAGAAGGGGATGTTATGAAATACAATAACACTAACCATGCAACGTCTGAATTAAGATTCAACTTATATTCTTTCTTAAGCATGCTCGTGACAAACTTGAATTTGTCATAGTATTTGTCCTCGGTGAGCCTAACATCGTTGGCTTTGATGACCCACAAAACCACGTGCACTTGATCAGAAATGGGAGGCTTGTTCAGTTTGTGGCCACCAGTGCCAGCCGAGCGCCTCTTTACCTCACCCATCTGGCCACGGTCAATAACCTCTCCTTCACGGACGGTACCATACAGGATGCGAAATAACTCAGCTTTAAAGTAAAGATATGACTTTAAGTAGAGGCTATTTTCTTAACAAAGTATTGATAAAATAGTTTAAAGTGCAATTTAGAAAAGAAATTACAAAACTTTTGTTAAGCCTAAGGTTCCAGAACATGAAAAAAGACGTTTCTGTTAGTTTTTCGTTTTGAATGCATGTAGTTAAAAAGTAAAGTATATAACTACACTATCAATTCATGAAAACGTGATCTCCATCGCATTAAAATTTTCAAGTTATTTTCGGCATCATTTATATAATTGTTGATGTCGCACGCCTTTTTGATCCTCGGATAAATATAACCCAGAAACAAAATGAAAAGGTAGAAAAGTACAAAGATCTTATAAGATCTTCTTATTCTGACTTATAAATAAGAATAAAAAGCATGGAGATTATAAGAGGCTTTAAAAGCTTAAAACAATTAACGTTGTCCATTTAATTATTGGCGCCCTATAAGAGACAATAAGCCATCCATTTCAAGACTGGCTATCTAAAAACGAGATCAATTGCCCAGTTGAGCTGGTGCAGAAGTTTTTCTGCCTGCAACTGCAAAGGTTCTGAGAACGGTGCTTAGCTTATTCATCTAAGGCTTCAGCTGGGTGTCTTGCGTGAATCCAGCAAAATGTTGTCGACAACAACAACAACAACAACAACAACAACAACAATACTACTACAACTACTACTACTACTACTAATAATAATAATAATAATCTTGATTAAGGCTGCTTTTGGTAAACAATTTAATATAAAAACCAACGATAAAAAACTAGTAAGTTTCGTCATCATCGCGACGACATCGTCAGGCAAACTAGCGGAAAAAAATGTAACTAGGATGTAAACAAATGCAAATATGCAACTATGCAAGCTAAATACAATGGATTAATGAACTGTAAAAATACAATAGCTAAGACAACTGGAGTGTGAGTATAGACAGGGACGTATAGAATTAAGAGATAATGCTGAGATACAAAAAAAAACCTTAAATAAATACTTTAGCTTTTACAGAGTCAAATTGTTTGTTGAGAGAGGGCTTAAGCTCTTTAATGTATAACATCTCATGGAAAAGACAGTCCAGTTTTCCACGGAATTTTTTAAGAACGGAAAAGTTTCTTTGAATTTCTTTGCTGCTAATGTTGCAAGTATGAATGTCCACTGTGTGAAACAGCACCCGACATCTGTTCCAGAGCATTGACGAACATCAACTACCGAACTCAGCTATCAGCAGACATCTTCAGTCTACTCACAGCACTAATAATGATAATAATGCTTTATTGAGTTTAAATACAAAACTATATGCAATTATACCGCAGATAGCAAATAAAAGTTAATAGAGGTGCTAGCTAAATCCTTCTGTAGTGTTAAGCGGATGACAGTCCTTGACTCCCCCTGGACGGGACACTAATCCATTGCAGGTTAGCTCCCAGCAAACGCTGGTACTCATTTACCTACCCTGGAAGGATGGAAAGCTGAGTTAGCGTTGGCACTAAAGAAGGCTTTACAAATATTCGAATCTCAGCAGAGCTGGGTGTTGAACTGGGGATCCTGTGGTCAGTAGGCAGAGATCTTACCAACTGTGCTAACCACGCCCACCCAAGAGAGTTCGGTATTACATCACTCCACAAGCAACCACATGATATCTTTAGATTGTATGCTTGTGTGTGATTTTTTTATCTGATGTGTTGAAATCAATAATTGTAATTTTCCTCAAATCTATTTGTCAAATTTTTGCCCATCCATGTTCATTCCACAGACATTTTTGTATTTAGGTCAGTCTTGCATAAGCCTTGTGGTTCCTTATGGCACTCTTTGAATCACAGAGTGTATTGAAATACACTATATATAATAAAAGGCATTTTAAGCACTTGTGGCTACTACAAATAAACATGGAATGTGGTGAAATTTATATTTAAGAAAACCTTTTGAATCTAGTTTAGAACGTTTTTTATACTTAACTTTTTTATGTTTTGGATTTGGACCATCTATTGATGTAGTCACTAAAATAACATTTCATCTCAAATAAAACAATTTTAAAAAAAACCTTGGATTGGTATTCACCTAAGAAAATTTTAGATATTTCGTATGGTAGCAGTTATAGTCGTAAACTTTTGAAAAGTACTAGTGTGGAGATAAATATTATCGGCTGATAGTTGACAAACAATGTTTCCAAATTCTGCGGGCTTGCTGTGGTATTTTTTAACTTGCCTAGGCTTCCTGTGGTATTTTTTTAACTTGCCTAGGCTTTCTGTGGTATTTGGTGACTTGCCTAGACTTCCTGTTGTATTTTTTTAACTTGCCTAGGCTTCCTGTTGTATTTGGTGACTTGCCTAGGCTTACTGTTGTGGTGTTACAGAGTCACTTACCGGACAGCGACATAGTATTTTTGTGGCTAATAGACGGTAGCCACTATGTCGCTGTCCAGTTAAGCAAGTCTGTAACACCACAACGGCAAGCCTAGGCAAGTCACCAAATACCACAGGAAGCCTGCAGAATTTTGAAACATAGTATTTTTGTGGCTAATGAACGGTAGCCACTATGTTTCAAAATTCTGCGGGCTTTCTGTGGTATTTTGGTAACTTAACTAGGCTTCCTGTTGTGGTGTTACAGACTTGCTTACCTGGATGGTGACAGACTTGCTACCGTCTATCAAGCCTGAGTAGCCACAAAAATACTATGTTTTGAAATTCTGCAGGCTTCCTGTGGTATTTTGGTAACTTACCTAGGCTTCCTGTTGTGGTGTTACAGACTCGCTTACCTGGACGGCGACAAAGTGGATGTCATCTGTTGACGTAGTAACCACAAAAACATTCATTTTTAATGGTAGAACAATAACTAAAACTCAATTCCCAGTCCCCTTCCTTTCTCTACTCTATTCTCTATTCTTTTTCAAGGTATGTACCTGATCCAACACCCGCACTTCTCCATCCTTTGTTCTTGGTACACCAGTAAGAACATAACAGAAGAAGCTGGTGGTGCATTAACATGTACATAATTTTTCAACCCGCGTTTGTGAGCACATGACTACAGACAAGACCTTGAACGATTTCAGGCACCTGGAGAGCTCTCCACAATTTCGCTCTCTATGTTCAGTTGACTGTTTTAAAATTTGATTTTGCCTCGACAGATAGCCAACTCAAAATTAAAGAGGCCATTCACATTAAATTTGAAAAGCCTCTTCTTAATTCACAAATTTAAACATTTACATTTAAAACTATCTTTATAATTCATTCTTTTTTTTCTTTGCCTCAATCACTATTGTTATTGTAATTTAGTTCTGTTTATGTCAGTACTTATATATTGAGTTATATTCTTTTCTTTGTAATACTGAAGATGACACTAGGAGTGTTGAAACATGTCTGCTAAACTTAAAAATGTTGTGTGTCTACTTAAATTTACATAATTATACCGATGAAAAAACTTGCAATAGATTCACTATAAACACATGAATAAAAATAAATCCATTTGCAGCCTTCTCAAAATGTTTCTGAGGAGCAGGTTATCTTAAAGTTGGAGGCGGTTTTCTTTTTGCTTTTCTCCTTGTTGTTAGTATAAAAATAATACATTTTCTGACGGCAAGGAGACGGTCAAATTCCCAGTGGAGGTGGCTCGTTGAGCCGGTTGCCGGCCCATTTTGAGAAGGCTGCATTTGACTCACCCGTTCTGTGTTTTTTTTTTCCTGCAGCTAATGCCAACTTTAATAGAGCTGCTTGCAAATGATAATGAGTGTGTCATTGTCAAGGATTCTGTAGCATGGACAATTGGAAGAATTTGTGAAATTTTACCACAAGTTGCTATAAGTGAAAATTACATAGTGGCACTCGTCACAACTTTGATAAAAAATCTTGATGGAGAACCAAGAGTAGCAGCAAATGTGTGCTGGGTACGTTTCAGAAAATAGTTTAGATTCTAACTTCTGTCTTCTTTTTCAAACCAATAATACTCAGGAAAAATATGTACAAATAGATTAAAATGTTTTAAAAAGAAGACAAGATTAAAATATCCAATCTGATAAAAAGCTTTAAAACTGTAAAAATGTTGTAAAATCTTTCTGAATTTTCGAACTGCCGTTCGCTAGTTCTTCATTAGGGGACAATAGATTTTTTTTTGATTTTAAAAAAAAAATTTCTGTTGTCCCCGATGAAGAACGAGCGATCAAGAGATCGAAAATTTGGGAAACTTTTACAACATTTTTACAGTCTTAAACTTTTTTTTTATCAGATCAGATATTTTAATCTTGTCTACTTTTAAATTATGAACACTGATCGCACAAATATTAATAGTTTAGAATGTTATAGTGTACAATATTGTCATTCTGTAACTACTACCTGTTTGATCAAAAGTGGAAAATCATTTAGTCAGATTGCAGAATATCAGTGTGTATTGCATTGTAAATGTTGTTCTATGGTAGCATCAACTGTTAATCTTCTGGGCTGGGTTGTTCAAAAGCTGGATAACTTTAACCCTGGGTTAAGCAAAAATTAAAGAAGCAATTTCCTCTTTAAGAAAAGGTAAACGATTTTTTAGAATATTGTTTGGATTTTCCACGATTGAAACTTCTTAATCCCATATTTACATCTTATATCCTTCCTTATAAGATTGGAAACAAAACCATGGGTTAAAAAGTTAATCCTGGGTTAGTGCTAATCTGCTTTTGAACAACTGGGTCCTGTAGTCACTATCTATCGGAAATACTGCAATCTAATTGGCTACTGTACTCGCTATCTTTCAGATGATAGATAGTGTCTGTGGGATGTAAAGAAGTAATTCAATATGGCTGTCCCTTTGTTTCTTCTGAGATAACAATTAGAATATTCGCTCGCAATTTCAATTGCCAGTCGAAAGAAAATGACAGGCGATAGAAATTACTAGCTCATATTTTAATTGTTAAGTATCCTCTAAAATAGATCAGCAGTAAATGAGGAAGTATGGAGAAATGTTATATTCGAAAAAGAGGTTCTAAAGAGAAAACACATTTTTTCAAATGCTTCACAAAAACACGTAGTTTATGTTGCTGTCCTATTACTTAGTTTGTGTGATGATATTGATATATCTTTAACATCAGCATCATTATCTTATCTGACTTTAACACCATAATCTTTTGACTTTAATTACATTGTCATCATCATCACCTGGCTTTAACATCATGATCATTTAACTTTAACATCATCATCAACATCATCATCATCGACTGACTTTGACATCATGATCATTTGACTTTAACATCATCATCAACATCATCATCATCGACTGACTTTGATATCATGATCATTTTACTTTAACATCATTATCAACATCATCTAATTTTGACGTCATGATCTCTTGAATTAACATCTGACTTTAACATAATCATTTGATTTTATCATCATTATCGTTATCATCATCTGACTTTGACATCATGATCTTTTAACTTTAACATCATGATCTTTTAACTTTAACATCATGATCATCGTCATCTGACTTTGACTTTAATAACATTCTTGTTATCATCATCTTAATCTGACTTTAACATCATGATCTTTTGACTTTAATATCATTGCCATTATCACCTGGCTTTAATATCACGATCATTTGACTTTAACATCATGATCTTTTAACTGTAAATAATCATAAACAACAAACTCCGTCTGTCAAACCAATAATACTCAGAAAAATCTGAGTCCATGATGTCATTGTCATTGTCATTGTCATCATCTTACTTTGACATGATCATTGAATTTAACATCATCATCAACTGACTTTAACATTATAATCTGACTTTGACATCATGATCTTTCGACTTTAACATCATGATAATTTTACTTTAACATTATCACATCATTTGATTTTAACACATCGTTGTCATCTGTTCTTCTAAAGGCCTTTAACTCTCTAAGTGAAGCGGCATACGAAGCTGCACCTGTTGCCGATGAAGAGGAGGAACCCAAAACATTCTGTCTCAGTCAGTGGTTTGAACTGATTGTGGAAAAGCTGTTAGCAGTAACAGATAGGTATGTATCTCAAAAAGGTTAAACATAAAGATCTGATGTAAATGGGACAGACAAGGATTTACAATTATCACTCAATTATGGTTGACTCTTGTCTCACTGATATCCAACACAGTTAAAAACTATTTGATTTGTATGATAAAGCAAACATACTATTGAGTATTAGTGTTTTGACCACCAACCTACACAAAATTCAAGTTCTTTCATTGTTTTGCAAGTAAGTTTCCAAATTGTCTGGATAGATAAGTTAGAGAACTATGTCTTTAAGAATATCAAAGCTAATTATTTTACGTTAGGTACATTTGATGATGTCAGAGAATTCTTTATGTACTTCAGAATCACTAGAACGATCTTCTGAGTATAAGCTCTATCAAACATTGTTGCATGTAGCATGCTTTACTGTGCTCTAGCTTGTGTTGCAGTGGAAAGTCTTCAATCTATTCTTTTTTTGTTGAAAAGCTAGCTAAGTTAAATCCTTTTCCGAGCCTTACCTGGCTCATTGAAGCTGGTACCTATTTCTGGTTTCCGTATTGTTAATTGGATACGAGACTGGCTCTCCCTGGACAGGGAGCTAATCCATTGCAGATAAGCTCCCTGAAGGTGGTGTATTCATTTACTGACTTCAAAAGGAATGAAAGCTGAGTTAGCTGTGGTGAAAAGGACACACAAAATTTAATTCTGGGAGCTAGAAGGCAGCAATCTTACCTCCTGTGCCTAGCATGCGCTGCATCTGAACAATCATTTGTTCAATGGGAAAAGAAATTAAACTTTATTTATACTTGGATTTTGGAGTAGCTGTGAAGCTAATTTCTCCGAGTTTGACTCACACACGGCACAATTAAAAACCCCAGCTGATAGGAGGCACACCAGTTGGCTATTTACATAGTGTGGTGGATGATAAATAGAAAAATGCATTGCATTTTCAGAACTCTTGGTCATTCGAAAGACTGTTTCTGCAATTAGTATATAGGCGAATCTTTGCTGATGCTACTGTTTACAATCTGCTTCATTACCATGCAATTTTGGGTAGCGAACGAATGAAGATATATACAGTTTTAGTCTAGAACATGTTAAAGCTTGTCGAGCTAACAAACAAATTAAATTTTTCATTTTATGCAAGCAGTTTCTAAAAAGATGTTGCTAGGGGCAAAACTGTTTATTAGCCATACATTTTCTGTAAAATCTCCATTAGATCACAGAAATCTAGCTCTAGAACTCTAGTGACATTTTATTGTCACAGAATTTAATGGTGCCGATACCATTTCTAGAATTGTATGCAATTTGGGTATCCTGCTTATGAACAGTGGCTGTTTTGCTACTTATTTTCAGCAGCATTCTAGTTATGCCTGTTCAGATATCCGTTTTGAAGGGAATGAAAACTACACATAACTGTGCCTAGCATTGTCATGTTTAGAACTAAGCAGTACCAGGTGGTGAATCACATGAATGCAATATACACTAATAATTATAATTTTCTTAATTGCTGTTGACGTGATAATTTTTGACCAGTTAAAAAGCAACAGAAACAAAAGAATATTTCAAATTATGATTTTTTTCAGGCAAGATGCACATCAAGCAAACCTTAGGAGTGCAGCTTATGAAGCTGTCATGGAAATGATCAAAAACAGTGCTCAGGTTTGTGTCGTAAAATAAGGAAAACAATTATGCTGCTTTATATGTTCTGTGCGGTGCATTTTGAGAGTAGCCGCTTAACGACAACCGCTTTGCCGCTGGAAGAATTAATTTAGGCGTTCACTGACCTCCGCGTCGTACATCTTGCCATTTACTCTGTGCCCCCGTATGGCTTGTATGTGGGAGTACCATCCCCCCATCCTTCCCGGGTTTCTGTGCAAAAGAGCAGTTTATATGAAAGATTACTTTTTAAAAAATGAAATACTCCATTATCGTCTTATTTGTGTTTTGTGGAATTATGTTATTTATAATCTCTAAAATTTTGTTTTATTGTAATTCAGTTTACAAATCTTGCGGCTGCTTCTGTAGGTACCGGAGGCGTGGTAACACAGATTACGTAAATGCAGTTTTAACCAATGAAAAACACCAAAATAAAGCTCACTCCGATCCTTGACCAATCAAGGAGCACTTCCTCCGGTACGCACAGAAAGGCCCAGACTTGCAGCCTCGGCTATGACCCTATGTGTTGTTGTACTTAGAGCACGCTTGATCGATTTTGATCAATCACGCAAGGCACGGTAATACGAGCAACAAAATCCCCCAAACTCCTCTCGCAACATTGTTGCAAAACAGATTGAAACTCGATGTTGCGCGTTTTTCAACCTGCGTTTAAATTTATCTCGCATCAAAATGACCTGTCCAACGTTGAAAACGTTTGTTGCAGAACTAGAAGATTGTTCTACATTTTGCAACAAAACTTCTCGATATTGCGCAGATTACTACTACGGATCAACTTGTCTCCCACCAAGATGATGTCGCAAGCAAGACAAGTTTGTACGCGGTTGGAAAAACGAGCAGCATACATTTTCAATTTTTTTGACAGCATTGACGAGTGGGGGAATTTTGTTGCTCGTCTTACAGTGCCTTAATACGCACACCATCTAGAAATTTTATTGCCAAAAGTAAAATGATCTTTTTTTCAACTTGCAACAGATTATTTTGGTGCGAGACGAGTTTCAGCACGGCACAGCTAGCATCGCTTTTCAACCTCTTTTGCAGCAATGTTGCGAGACGAGGTGCGGATTTTTGTTTGTCGTATTACCGTGCCTTTAGATAGTCTGCAACACAGGCGTCCTTTTAATGCACCCTATTCACTACGAAGCGTTTTTGACTCAATAAATTTGAAAAAGGAAGGTGAATTTCGGACTGCTGGCATAACTTGGACACACAAAAAACGATCATGTTACATTGTATAGTAATATTAGTAATAGCTATCGATAAGTGCCAGCGAGCAAGACAAAAGCATGAGGATGACAGAATTGAGCTGTGCAAGCACTGAGAACCTGTGCTCTCATTTTACAATTCGGAAACAAGAGTATACTAAAATATCTTGGCATATGCTTTACGTGTAAAAACAATACGAACATACAAACTGTTTAAAACATTTTGTTTTGCATATCGAAATGTTTCTCTTTAACGGCTATCTTGTTTTACAAATTGTCATTGACAAAATGAATCGAATTAGCCGCTGTTTGTTCACTATGCTGCCTTAACGTCACAAGGTTAGTGTACTGTGATTGGTCCATTCAAAGACAAAAAGCCTTTTTGGCATTACATCATAAAATCTTACTTTACTTACACCTATCTGGATCACTCAAGACTTTTCCGCCAGCATAGTATTTTCGCACGGCTTTATATAATGCTGCCGCCTCGCCAACCTCGCGTCTTTGCTCGGCTGCCTCAGCGTTGGCAATAATAACGTGGGGTTGTGATAAAGATCAGGAATAGTAGCTTACTAACCAGACTAAGAAGGCGGCAGTTTATCAAGACACGCTTTTTTTTATAAAAACAACTTTATAAGAACAATGAGGCTCAGATTGGCCAAAAATTAAGAACAATTTAAGAACAAGCTAAGGCTCAGAATGAAAAAAAGTGAAAATGTCTTATTTAGTTGAAACTTTCCTGAATCTTGTAGTTTACGTTCGCAATGTGTATAGTAAAACACAGGGGCACCGTTTTCCACTTAATTATTATCATTATATCTATTAATAAATGTAGAGATCTCTTTAAATTACGTACGATCAGCATTGATTTTCAATGCCTTGTCTTTTTGTTTTAATTTCTCATCATTTTAACCCGCTCACAGAAATA
>JAPEIX020093153.1:0-10420 GCA_026122405.2 Zoanthus sansibaricus
GTACAACATATTTTATGAATGGAATGCTGCGTCGTTGTTTCTTCAGAAAACAGTTCATAAAAAAGGATAAATTTTACACCGTAGTGAAAAATAACTCTTAAACTGACGTCTTCGTCGGATTCCAGTCCAAAACGTCAGTTTAAAAATTGTTCTTCACTTCGGTGTAAAATTTATCCTTTTTTTTTTATAAACTACAACACATTTTGTTAAATTTGCAATAGAAACAATAACGCCATGCCAGCAAGCTCGACGAAGAGCATTTGGCCCATATGAGTTGCCCTTGCTTGGAGCGTTTGTACCAGAGTGCGAGGCTCATGGAGATTTTAAACCTAAACAATGCAATGCAGCGACGGGCTATTGTTGGTGTGTTGATGAAAGTGGCCACGAATTGCCCTTTACACGTACAAGAGGAACTGCTAATTGCGACAAAAGAGGTGATAGAAACTTTATCTCTTTATCCTGTTTGTCTTTTTTTAATATTACCAGTTTTTGTTGTGTTTTGTTGCTGACATCTTTTGTCTAGATTCTATTATTTTTCGTTTGTTTGAATCGTTTCTTAGGTTACGTTTTTCTATAATCTCTCGTGTATTAATTATTCTAGGTCAAATTGGTTTGGCTTTTAATTTTATCCGATCCCTTCCTTTTCTATCCTTTATGAAATTGTGTTTTCTATATTAGCATACAAATAAAATATATCAAATACAGTCTAGTTTCTACATCGTCACTATTTTAAAACGGTTTTAGGTTTAAAGAAGTACAAAAAATAAATTACAAGTCATGACTTTTATCATTCACTTTTAGTTTTTAACTTTTAATTGTGCATTCCACAAGTGTAGCTTATTTTTACTCCACTTTATAATGTATTTGTGTTTACTACTCAAATATTTTTATGTATTTCTATTTGACTATAACCTTCTTTCTCTTGCAGCCAAACTGTCCACGTGCCAGACAGATCGTCTTAAGGCCCTTGGATGGACTAGCAAGTACAGGAGTGATATCTTTGTTCCTGAATGCCGTGCTGATGGAAGTTTCGAGCCCATGCAATGTATGACATCCTCGGGAGAGTGTTGGTGTGTAGACAAGAATGGAAACGAGCTCTATGGAACGAGAGTTGTTGGGCAACCGGACTGTACTTCACAAGGTAGTTGCATGTCATCATTATAGCAAAGTATAACGACAAGCAAAAAAGCGTAAACCAAGTTCGGACAGGTTGTTGCAAATACTTTTAGTCCTCTGTTTTATTAAATGCACGGCTCTCGTGGAAAGTAGGTGTTATTTACTAATTTTTTTATAGAGATCTCTTCTAAATTTACAAATGTAAATAGTAGGCCATTAAGTTTGTAAATCCTGATGCGATTACCGTGTTAAAATAAAGATAATGTATGTATGTATAACGCTAGTGCTAAGATCACCATTATTAGTGCTAAGATCATCAACGTTAAAGCTACGATCATCAACGTTAGTGCTAAGATCATCAATGTTAGTGCTAAGATCATCAATGTTAGTGCTAAGATCATCAACGTTAGTGCTAAGATCATCAACGTTAGTGCTAACATCATCAATGTTAGTGCTAAGATCATCGTTAGTGCTAACATCATCAACGTTAATGCTAACATCATCAATGTTAGTGCTAAGATCATCAATGTTAGTGCTAACATCATCAATGTTAGTGCTAACATCATCAATATTAGTGCTAACATCATCAATGTTAGTGCTAAGATCATCATTGTTAGTGCTAAGATCATCATTGTTAGTGCTAAGACCATCAAAGTTATAGTGCTAAGATTATCAATGTTAGGACTAAAGTGGTAATATAGTAAGTTAATTTTTTTTAATTTTGTTTTTGTTCATCATTTCATGAGCAGTTGGAAACACAACATGCCAAAAAGCCGCACAAGATATCCTAGTCAGACCCCCACAGGACGCGTATATTCCTTCTTGTGATTCTGTTGGTGGTTATAAACCCAAGCAGTGCTACATGTTTGGATTTCCACAGTTTTGTTGGTGTATAGATCGATACATGAACATGATTCCAAAAACCAGATTACCGATTGATCAGGGAGAATTGACATGTAATCACCAAGGTAGGTTTAGACTAATTTAGTATATTACTCCACCTAACTTAATGTTTTTTTTCCTAGGTACGAATCAATATTTATCTTATTTATTTCAGCTGGTCTCAGCGGTTGTCAGAAAGAACGTCAGAGGGCGCTTGGATGGTCAGGCTCTCCAGTTCCGGGATCGTATGTACCCATGTGTACAGCAGATGGAAGTTATGAAGAAACGCAATGCCTCACGGGTACTGGTTACTGTTGGTGCGTGGACATTAATGGAGACGAAATTCCACAAACACGAGTCGTTGGGCAACCCGTCTGCACACCTAGAGGTTTGTTTCTTTTTAATAATTATTAACTGAAACTAGAGTAATCCAAGCGGAGTAGATGAATAAAGAAACCACCAAGGCTTATATAATTCATTTCCTCCCATTAGCACCCCGCTCGTCCTGCGAAAGAGAAAGACAAAGGGCACAAGCAGATAGCCAACACAAGCATGCGTGGATTCCAAGATGCTCTCCCAATGGCCGCTATGCAGGAATGCAATGCGACTTTAAAAATTGCTTTTGTACTGATGGGTACGGCTACGAAATTCCAGGATCAAGAAGAAATAGATCATCCGGATCACCCGATTGTACCAGGATGCCAGGTACAATAAACAGTCTTTTTTATAAGTTTATCTCATAGGATCATCAAATGTTTAACAATGATTAAAGTTACAGCCTCGAATTTTGCGTTTCTAGCGTTCTGGTTGGTTCATTCAATCTCGATTATCAGCTCATATACCGAATGACCGTATATAGAAACTAACTGTTTAAAGTGATGCCAAGCTGAAAAATGTCAATAAAATTTTGTTGTCATTTTCAAGTAACGAAGGGCTCGGAAAGCTCATGAAATTTAATAAAGCTATTATTCCATTCGCGCTTGTTAAAATTGGACATGAGATGATAATAGCCGACTCATATCCAACGCGCTCTCTTGAAATGATTGTTAATTATTCTCAGAAGTCGAGGTGAACAGTGGCAAACTAATCTAAAAGCCACTATTCACCGAGAGTGAAAAGAATAATTGTATTAGTACATACAAACGAGGTGACCTCAAGAAAATCTCAGCAAGTTAAGTATTTTAAACACCGATCTTGCCAAAATTCAATGAGATCAAAGTTCACTTGTGAAATGAAAGTTGAAATATCAGTTTGAAAAAGTGTTGCAATAGCGAACTTTAGATGTTCTTGAATGGAAACCTGCTGAAACTGAATGGCACCTTTTGACGGTTATCTTCTACGTTAGTTTTAAATTCCTTTTGTTGTGTAAACCATCCCGAAAAATAATGAAGCTATATATTAATGAACTTTTAACATTATAAATAAACACAGTCAGCTCGCAACGCATTCAAATTGTGAATTCACCCAAATGTTCTAGAAATGTGTAAATTTATTGCTTCCATATTTTTGTTTTACCTTGGAAAACTTCATGTCCAAACTTAGTCGCCTTTTTGGCATTTTTTGGTATTGCGTTGTCTTTTATTTCCAAGATTTTTGCATCCGTAATTGTTGCAAACCGCGATCGAATTGACATCTCCCAAGCTCCAATGGAAATTCTCCAGCCCCCAGGAGAGTCCAGTAGACCGAGATCAAGAATCAATCAGAATGTTAAAAATTAGGTAAATCCGGTAAAAATTGTTTCGTTTAAAAACACTTTTAAAACGCTTTTGAACTATTTAGTTCATCATCAGATAATCATCTGATGATAAACTAAATAGTTTCAAAACGTTTAGTTGTTTTTAAACGAAACAATTTTACCTGCATGATTTAACTAATTTTTAATCTTAGTCTTGGCGAATTATTACAATCAGAATGTGTTTGTTGCCAAGGTCACTGAGTTTGTATATCACATTTCTATGTAGTCTCTTTTGTTTGTTTATAATCATTTCCCCCCCGGGGGGGGGGAACAAAAAAAACACTAGTTCTGTTTTATTTAGTTACTATCTCTGTTAATTGTATTCATTCAAAACGCCGTTTAAAGGATATAAAATATTAAATAAAAGATACCATAAAAACAAACGTTTTTGACCATTTTAATAAGCTCTAGGAATTGATACTTTTATACCGTGTTTTATTATTTTAAAACCTTTCTCTTATCTTTTGTTTTATCTACCTGAGTTATTTAGTTAAGTCACAAAACGTTTTATATTTTAAGCCGATTTTACAAGATGTAGAAGATGGCTCAATCGTGTGACTGGCTTAAAAGACATTGGTGTAATCTCGGATACCCTTTGGTCACCTAATTGTAAGGCAGATGGATTCTTTAAGAGAGAGCAGTGTCATCAGAACTCTGGTCAATGCTGGTGCGTAAATCAGTATGGCTATATGATCCATGGTACTAAGACACGAGGAAAACCAAATTGCGATGGAACAGGTAACAGTAATTGTTAATTTAAAATCAACTAAATATTATTTTTAATAACGTTTCCTTATCGGCTTCCTAAAAAATACCAAAACAAAATCAAAAACAAATCTTGGTTGAAGCATTGTTTCTGAAACTGAAACAAAAGCTCTAAATAATTTTATATATTTGTTATGTCTAGGGAAACCTAAAAAAACTAGCAGATTTCATACTTTTAAAATTTGATGCGCACTTCCTATCTGGATCTAAAAGTTTAAGTTAAATGTGGTTATAATGACAACATGTAAGGTATTAATATAACGCTAAGATAAAAGGTGCTAAATTATTTTAGGCTAATGCCTAAATTATCTCTTGAATTTGGTTGGCGTGGTAGTCATTAGTAGCGCCTCCCAGCTCTACGACTCGGGATCGAGTCCGCACGTGGGCTGAGATTTGTCGATCTCAGTCTGACTCCTAGGGTTTTACTCCGGGTATTCCGGTTTTCCTCTGCAAATTCAACTTTAACGCCAACATCTGAGCAATCGAGGATTAAACATTAGCCTCTGGTTAGGAAGAATGGGCAGCCACTTCCTTCGCAATTGACCTTAAATATAGTATTTATTTATTTATTTATTTATTTATTTATTTATTATTATGTATTATTTATTTATTTATAGTTAACATTTGTTGTTACTCTTTACCTATCATTGTTCTTCTTGGAATCAGAAAACCGACCAACACTGTGTCAGAAGGAGCGAGAGATGGCACTTGCAAACGGACCCGGTGGGTTTGTGCCCAAATGTAAATCAAGTGGTGGGCATGAAAGAACGCAGTGTTTACCAGCTATTGGAGAATGTTGGTGTGTGGATAAATTTGGGAAAGAAGAACGAGGCACGAGAGCCAGGGGAACTAACTTAGTTTGTGACGCACTAGGTAAATCATTTTTTTTATTTCTTGTATATGAATATAGCTAATCTATTCAGTCGTAAGCAAATTATCAATTCCATACATAATGCTAGGAGAGAAGATTAACCCTTGTTCAGACATCTAACAAAATGTGCACAGTTTCTTTATGAAGTGAGCCTCAACCAATTGCCGGAAATCCGTCTGGACACTCAGCCAAGGTTAACCTCAAATGACATCTTTTCAATGCCGTTCACGGGAACGTGGAAATCATTGATTCGAGTGACAATTGGTCAAGTTTGAGGCTCACTACATAAAGAATTTAAAACCAAATGTAAACGAAGGCTTCAAAGCCTCCAGAGACCTTAAATTGTTCTAATCTCTAATGGTATTGTATCTCTTTGTTTCTTATTTTAAGTGCCTGAAATCCTCTCGAGACTTGTAACCTTTACAGTACATACAACTACGCTTGTAAAGTTACTGATAACATAATTATGACTTGAATTAAAGTAGTAGTAGTAGTAGTAGTTGTAGTTGTAGTAGTAGTAGTAGTAGTAGTTGTTGTTGTTGTTGTTGTAGTAGTAGTAGTAGTTGTAGTAGTAGTAGTAGTAGTAGTAGTAGTCGTACTAGTAGTAGTATTCTGAGTGAGTTTAAATAAAAATTGACTTGACTTGACTTCAGATAGGCTTTGAACTTATAAAATGTTCCTAAACCTCGTTGACTGTGAACTTCTGAAATGATACAAAAACTAGCATAGATTGTAAACTTATTTCTTTCCCCTACTCAATCAATTCATGCTATCATGTTTTTTATTTTTAAGCGGGTCTTACAAGGTGTCAAAAAGAACAGCGTAAAGCTTATGGATTTACCGGAAAGGTCCAAAAGGAGCGCTTTGTTGCAAGATGCAAACCTAACGGAAAATACGAGCCAGTGCAGTGCACGGCAGTTGGACAATGTTGGTGTGTAGACGAAAATGGAGCTGAAATTGTTGGCACTCGAAAGAATGGTCAACCTAATTGTGGAGTGCCAGGTACTTATTTGCATACTCTCTTCTCCGTCGGTTCAAACTCCGTCTATGCGTTCGTTTTTACATTGTTTTCTATTCAGACTATTCTGTGCGATTCTTTTCTTTGTTTTTAAAGTGTGTAATTCTGACAACCCTACTTAAGTGCGGTTCACGCATGCGTGATGTTAATAAGGCAACTAGAGACATGTACTAGATCACAGCTATATAAACAGTTTCTTTTAAAACTCCATTGATCTTTTCTTTTTTAAAATACCTGAAGCACAAGCACCAAAAGGTCAAGGACTTCTTTTTTACCAGTATATAACATAATTGCTATAATACAATGATTTACAACGTCTTCCCTTCTAAAAGTTTTGCAAGCGTTGATTTTGATCGATTGCTGATGCATAATGCGATTGTGGCCTGACTCTTAGAGTGCGTACTCTTGAGATCATAAGATTAAAACTCGACTATATTTCGATTTTAAATGAAATACGCATTTTAACCATAGTGAAGTTGTAACGTCTTGTCTGAACATAGGAATTAAACGTCCGGCGATTTGCACCGTTAGTTAAAAAGCTTGATTTCATTGTTTATTCAAGCAACATGTTTAAATAACTTTCATATCTGCATTTATAAATAACCTGTGTTTTTCTAATGGCGCAGAACCTAAACTTACAAACTGCCAACGGGAACGACAAAATGCTTTGATGACCAAAGACAAACTTGTCGTTGGTGCTTTTGTCCCGTCCTGCAAAACTGACGGATCTTACGAGGAAACCCAATGCCACACTTCCACTAACTATTGTTGGTGTGTTGATAAAGATGGAAGCGAAATTCCCAATACAAAGCAGCAAGGAAAACGACCAACTTGCGTTAAACCAGGAGGTAAAGCCGCACTTTGTTCGTCTTTTAATAGTTCTCTTTTTTGTCAAAAAAATGTATTTTAGGTTTAAATTGTGGTTTGTAACGCTTTTGAACGGTTATGCAAATCTTCAGTTTATATACAGATGTTACTCTTTTGCGCCCAATAAACGCCTAATCTGAAGTGTTTATATGTTCTCAAACTTTCGATTTCACTGGAAACTGAAAAACTCCTTTTTTTATTGACGGATACAATGTAATGTCTTCTATTTAAATCGAATATGTTCAATCTAATATGACGGCAAAACTGTGTTGTTTTGTGGGCCATTGTTACATTGCATCTGCCCAACTTGGCCTAGCGCGGTTGTTCCCAGTGTGAACGATCCTTTGTGCTCAGCATAGAAATGTTTTCCCCCTCTCTTCCTAAAAATTCCAACCCCTCGTTTATTTTGACCCCCACCCCCTCCGTTTATTAAATTTTAGAAATTCTAAACCTCAAACCGTTTAGTCTTACCTCCCACCCCTATCCCTCCCGGTTTGTTTGGCATCTAAGAGTAAACATTTCATTTTATCTAGTGGTTGGATCTACAAAAGAATAAAAAATGTCTGTCTAAGATTGAAGCTATAGCTGAAGAGAAACTGAGAACATCAGTACATTGTTCGCTTGAATATTGATATCTTTATGTTTTTATATTTATAGTTCTACCAGTGGTACCTCCCAAGGCAAACTCTTGTCTTGGCCATCGGCGACGTGCCCTATCCCAGTCAGGACAAGTTTTTGTTCCAAAATGTGTAAATGACAAGTACAACTCACTGCAGTGTTTTGATGAAAAGCACGAGTGTTGGTGCGTTGATGGAAATGGAAACGAACTGATCAACACAAGAATAATAGGGGGGAAACCCAACTGCAAGGTCCCAGGTATGATTATGTAAACATTGTTAGTATAAACCTACTAACGGCCTAACACGCATCCTGCATTCTGATTGGCTGCTCTACTAGATGTCTATTTGTGATAGCCTACTAGTAGAGAAAAGATGGTGGATCAAAATGGTAATGAGCCCCATTTTGCTATAATATCATCTTTTTTTTACCGATTAGTAGGTTTATACTTATATAACAATTAGACCTCTCGGACTCATGGACTAGGAGTTTGAGAAGCTAATTCGGCCTACCGTCTCATGGGCTATTGACTCGTACTCCATTAGTCATTGAGAACGATGTTTTACAAACAATATTTGTTTAAATTTGTTCAGGTTTTTCTAACAGGTTTTTCTTTTTCAATAGTTTTCAACAAAACTGCTTGCCAGGAAAATCGTGACCGAGCACAACAAGTAGCAAAACAAAATGGAGTGTACGTTCCTTCTTGTGATAAAGACGGTGGTTACACGACTGTTCAATGCCATGAGACAACTGGGTTTTGCTGGTGTGTGGACAGGTTTGGTGTAGAATGGAAACGGTCTCGAACAAAGGGTTCACCAAAATGCGATCCATCAGGTAATTTTCAAAAAATGATGCCACATTTGTGTATGTTTAACGCAAACAGAAATTTTAAAAATTAAATGTTACATAAAGACCATCGTGAAAATCATTGGTACAGTTCAACAAAATATCTCAATAATTTTTAACTTTATCTTCTTTAGAACTTCCCAAATCAAGGAAAAGTCAAGGACAAGTTACTGACTTTCTTTTACGATCCGTTGGTTTTATGATTTCTGAACAAAACCATTTACAATAATCTTTGTTCATTCGCTAGCTTAAGTTGCCTGCTAATGAAGCGGTATATAGAGCTTGGTTTTAGAAATTTAAAAAAAGCTTGGCGTTATGATTTCTGAACAAAACCATTTACTATAATCTTTGCTCATTCACTACCTTAAGTTGTCTGCTGATATATAGAGCTTCGTTTTAGAAATTTGAAAAAAAGCTCTTCACTGGAACGTGAAAAAAACAGAAATTAAATATCTATTATTTTAACAAATTTAGCAAATAACGTTTTCTTCAACAATTGTAATTTGAGGTTAATCAAGCTGAACGAAATCTGATACTTTGTTATTCTTTGCTATTTAAACAATATAAACTTTGATTCTTTACATGGTTTTCAAAATTAAGAATAAAAAAGAACTGAGAAAGACAGAGGGATGCTGGAATAATTCTTTCACTCTTTAACATGAATCTTGAATGAGTAGCTTGGGGAGGATTCTGTCTTTCTCTAAATCGTAGTTCTACTTGTGTGAATGCGTGTCAGTCGTCTCATTGAGACTTTTGATTTTTATACAGCTGGCTTAAGTAAATGTGAGAAGCAGCGATACATGGTATATGGGTGGTCAGGTGTACCATCACTTGGAAGATTTGTACCAGAATGTGAGCCAAACGGCGACTATAAGAGTGTCCAATGTCACGCCAGTGCTGGTTACTGTTTTTGTGCTGCCAAAGAAGGGAATGAAATTGGCGGCACTCGAACGCGAGGACGCAATCCAGGACCATGTCCTGACCATGGTAGGTGTTTTGCTTTTGGTGTTAAAGTATATTTCCTTATTACTTCATCGTTATTTTAGATTCCTTCTCATTAGTTATTCAACAAAGTTTTAGTTAACAGTTCCAGTTTATGAAGTCAATGCTACACTCTTAGTATAGATAGTACAAACGTGCTAGTAGTTAACTTGAAGCCACTTCAAGGTAACTTCTCGCTTTTTTGTGCTATCTATTCTTTTGAGTTCATCTTTTTAGCAACATTCAACAATCATTGCGGTTTTACCATCACTTATGTTCTTTTTGGGAACCATGATAATGAGGCCTAGTAAGTCCTCGAAACAGCTGTTTATGGCTGCTAGCATTCATGCTCAATGTTTTCATGATAGTTTGAAGTGGTAAAGTCCATTACCAACGTGGTCACAGTGCCCAATATAGTGGCTTCAAGTTAGCCACTAGCACGTTTGAGCTATCTATACTTGAGTCCATCTTTATAGCCAAGTCCCACTATAGCATTGCGCTTTTACCATTATTTGTGTTCTACACTCCTGCTGAATCAGTGCTTGCCGTTTGAAAATCCTAGGTGAGTGAAAAAACGCTCACCTGAAATCGTTTAGGTGCGCGATTTTTTCTCTCAGTCATTTGCACTATTGTTATAATATCAAATGTACTGACTCAGACTAAAGGACATATGTATTCACAAATTCAATCCACGTGGCTAATACAAAGTTCTGCAAAGTGT
>JAPEIX020093174.1:0-10419 GCA_026122405.2 Zoanthus sansibaricus
ACCTCGAATCTTTTGCATCTAAAGCTGATGCGCTAACCACTCGGCCGTATGTAAAAGCTCGACCCCAAAAAAAATAATAATAAAAATAAAAAGACACGGAGCCGAATCCTTGACTTGTTGCCTACCGGCACGAGTAATGACTTGATTCTGATTGGGTAGCCTGCTGTAATAATCTTGAAAAGTTTCAGTACCAGGCCTGATTCAGTTCAATCTACTTACAGAATTCTAGCTTCTGATTGGGGTGATAAACATAAGGGTTTAGTAAGAACCAATCAGATCTTTTGTTATAGTCATGTGAAAAGTTGAAAATTCGAAAATGGCTGGTAAATGCACAATGCATTCAAAGCTGATTTCTGCTAGAAAGTGACAGTGCTATTGTATGCAAGTCCAGATCAATCATGGTTTCTATATTTGCATTTGTCAATAGTCCCGACTTCTTACAAAATACAATAGCGATCCAAACATCTGCATATGTGTAAAAGCCACACAAATCCATCATTTGTAATAACTTTAAATGTTCCAAGAAAGAAAGTGTTAAACTTTGCACAATGCTAGTCGGCTTGCAGGACCAAATTCTGACAAACTTCCCTCGCTGCTCTTCACTTTGTCAATCTAGTTGTTATGATGTTGATGCCAAGCTAATCACACAGAAAGCAACATCATTGTTAATCCTTAAAAGATTGAGTAATCTTGTGCAAGAATGCAATTTTCTAACATGAGAAAACAGGAAAAAAAACCACAAGATTTCCTAACTCTCTTTTACACGCTTTAGAAACTTAACTCCACTCTCTTTTAGAGACGCAACGCTTCAAGAACACCAAGCTCTTTGCAAACCGTGAAATCATAATGACGTCAGTGTCAAGCCGATCATGATGCAAATTATATTTGGTCTGAGCCAATCACAACGCGCATTTCCTATATTTGGTATCTCTTGCACAATAATTGCATTTTCTAACACTTCCGTTCATAAAAAAAAACTCGACACAGACTAAGACTGTGTTGCCACAGGCAACCTAGTAACTAGGAGTGACTGAAGGTCAGGAAATGCCAGCTAGATGATTGTAAAATGAGGGAGTTGTTCTTGTTTTTAGTTGGATAGAAAGTTTAGCCGAGTCTTTTATGTACATTTGATAGTTGCATAGGAAATCACAGGGCTTAGAAGCTTTATGTAAAACAAGAAATTTTATGAGAACATTGTGTGATTTTTTTTTATTTGTATACTCAAAAACCTTAAAGATTGATTTGTTTCAGAATCCTTGGGAGAATATTTGAAACTCACCTAATTCTCTGGGCCCATGTTGGAAAATCTTTGAAAGACTTCAGTTCAAATTTGGGTTAACTTTGGAAGTCCTCAGAGGACTTCGGGAAAGTTCTAAGTTGATTTGGAGGTGTGGAGATCAATTTGATTAGTAGGAGGGATCCTCGCTTTTTTTGGTGGGGGGGGGGTAAGGCAGTTTGATGTCAGGCTGTTATAAAAGAAAAATCTCCAGATTTTAGATTCCTCAGGATGGTACCTTTCAACAATCAAATTTTAGGCATACAATGAGGGTTGCATGCTTTGCTTAATATCACAGTTATTTTATGTTAATCATAACAAAAAGAATCAATAATAGTCTTTAAAATTCACAGTAAATGTAAAATCTTCACTTTTCAATATGTATACTGTACAAATGATTCATGGATGATTTTAACCATTTTCATTGCTTATTAACTCTTTCATTCTCAGTTATATTGTTAAATGCTCCTAACTTGAGCCCATATTTTTAATTGTATGTGTTTCAGTAGTTTTGCCTGTTTGATCAATTCTCATTTTCTCATTATCAAATGTTTTATTTTGTATGTGTTATATAAAAACAAAATGGGTTTTGATAACAACAGTAACTGGGGATGAATTTGAAAGGATTAAATGTGTGTTATAGGTGATTAGTTCGTTTGTTTGCCTTTTGTCAGAAATGTGTTATTTCTTTTCTTTACAGAATGTTATGATACTATGAGATCCTGCCAATTAGGCTATTTCAGGAGACGATGTAATCACAGCTGGTTTAAAAAAACATGCCCCTTCTCCTGCAAGCAATGCAGTAAGTATTTTCTTTCTGTTCAAATTGGACTGCAGTGCTTTTGGCAGTTGAACTAGTTGCTAAGTAATTTGATACGTAATATTTCAAAATGTACAGTAATTCTATTGATATTTACCTATTGATAGTGTTCTGCATGTTGTTTATTTGTATGCACATAAAAATATGTCTCTTAATTTAAGTGTTAAAGATATGAAAAATAAATTGAAATACCATATGCACATTAGTACTTCCCACTGATTTCAAAAAACTGTACTATAGGCTTGTAGATTTTGTTAACAAAATGTGATTAAAAAAAATTACCGAAACTTAAATTTTGGAAGGTGTAAATTTAAAGTATAGTATTTAAAATTAGTAAAATAAATTATGATAATTGTGTTCAACGTTAGGAGAACGCAACCCTAATCTTGGGTTGCATGTGCTGAATGTTCTTGATTTTTTGGGGGTTTGTACCAAATCTGCGGCATTTTGAATAAAATTAATAATGAGATACAACACGTCAACTGTTTCTGTTTCATGTTTTAACATAATAACAATTGTGGAGAAATTGAAGAAACAAATCCTTAAGTTATCAAATATATTTTAAGGACAAAAAAGAATATTAATTAACAAGTGTTAATTTTTCAACACCATTATGTCAAACACACTTTATAGTCTGGGATTACTCCTAATAATACATGTATCTCTATTTTTTGTTACTTTTCTTTTGCAGCAACCAAAAGTTGCTTGGATTCCTTATATGGTTGTTGTATAGGCAGTAAAGTGGCAGCAGATGGTCCTCATCAGAAGGGCTGTGAAGGTTGGTTTGAAAAATATTAACAAGTTTATATAATATGAAAGTGCCTATGAAGCGAAAAATGTTTTTAAATATCTACAATAAAAAGACCTTGATAAGAAGGACAAACAGGCAAAATTTCAGAGAGTTAAAATAAATTATGGAGATGCTACATATCTGGGAAGATTTGAGTTCTGTGGCTAGCCATAAGATGCAAATTAGCAAATGTCACGCATCATTTTGTTTACTTCTGTCAATACATAGAATATGCGATAATTAAAAAAGCAAACTTATTCAAGTTAAAAATAGTTTAAACCTGCAGATAAAATGGTTTTAAAATTCCATGCTGTGAATCAGTGTTGAGAAAGGAGCAAAAGGTGCTATTTTCTCTCATGCCACTTTTAAAATTTGCAAACAAACTTATGTTACAGAAACGAGAAACCTGATACCTTGAATGCATAATGAGTTAGCCAATCATCAGCGCAAAACCTGCAAATTTGAGCAGCTTTATCTTGGAGGCATTTTATCCAAAATTTAAAAATATTCAATACTTTTGAATTGACCTCTTTAAAAAATGTAAAAAAAAGATTTCTCTTCATAGGCAGTAGCTCTCTCCAGTGAAAATGTGCAAATTATGAGTTTCAATAATGTGAAGGAAATAGCTAATAAACAATTTCCATATGCAGTTGTGTTTATTTGACTTAATTTAGCTTTTCATTGAAAAGATCATGATTGTGTCTCCCACAAATGGTGTCCCAGCAAGACAAAACTGTTTTCCATGGAGGCATATGTTTTTGTAAAATACCGACATAATGTACAGTTTACATATATTATGATGAGATTTTATATATTATAGATATTATGCATCAGATTTTATTCATTTTATGTAGATTTACAAAACGAAGTCCTACAAACAAAGACATAATTAAAATTTTGATCTTGTCAGCTTGAATAAAGAATTTTATTACAATACACTACATTAGAAAGCTTTGGATTTTCTCCAGACCCCCCACTTGCATCTTTTAGTGACTGTGGGAAAGAAGTCCAACCAGCCCTTATCTATTATACCCCAAAAATCTCAATTTCAGAATTTATCTGCCAAAACAACTCCATCGACTTGGCCCTATTATTTTGGCATACCCCAAAAATATCCCTCAGTGTTTTTGCATTGGCAAATTTCATTACTCATATCTTCTGGAAAGTGATCCGAAAATCAAGGTGTCTTTCAGACCTTAAATTTCAGACCCCAAAAAATCCTTCAGACCCTGACCCCTTCCCCCGACCATAATAAAAGTATGTAGGCAGAGCTGCTGGATGTCAAACCCTCCACACCTACTCCCTAAAATTTTGTTTAGTTCTTTATGTACCCTGAAATAAACACTTTTATGATACAATAGAGTTTTTATGAATAAAAGTAAATTCTTGCCATTTGTACTGGCATGGGGGTACAAAAGGCCGAGTCAATTAAATTAGTCATTTAATTGACTAAGAAATTAAGTCACTGATAGTGGAAATATTTGGCTTAACTAAAGTTTATAATAATTAGTGCATCAAGCTTTGGTAATATAGCACCCATTACATGGCCTCATACAACTCAACACATCAAGTTGTATTTGAATATGACAAAAAAATGGATCCATTACAAAGCATTTTGTAATTCAGTATTGGTTATCTTGTCTGAGGTTGTCCTCTTCTCTTTGATTGTGCTCAGATGCTGCTCTGATGCAATGGGTGTAATATTTCCCTCTCAAGAAAGTGCACATGATCTTAAATTGGACAATGAAATTTTCATACAAAGGAAAATTGAGAATAATTTTACATAGCAATTTACATTTTAAATACAGAAACTTGAGCAGCTTGTTTTTTTTTAAAAAAGACTTTTTTCTTACAGCTTTGCCTTGTCAAATTCTTGTGGAAACATTGTCATTGAAATTTATCATCCAGTCCTTACATTCTTTATTTACTTTCATGATAACCGTTCTTGACTTAGATTATGTAATTTAAAACATTCAAACATTTTTTTTTGTTTTAAACAGTAAAAGTGTGTTATAACTTGAAAGAAGATTGCACAAAGGCTGATTGCAAGTCTCCATTGGGAAGAAAGAAATGTCCAGCATTTTGTGGCTTGTGTAGTAAGTACCAATTAAACCACATTAAAAGTATCAGGTTTACAAATAGATAAATGTTACACAATCATCATAATCAATCCAATTTTCATCCGATTCATTTTGTTTGTGGTAGATGCAAGAAGCAAGTTGATGGATTAATGGAACTGACAAAAATCATATAAAAAATTATATAAAAAAGTCTCAAGTTGTCTGCTATTCTCTGAAGTGAAAGGTGTGAAGGAGAAATAGATAAATTTTTTTTACGAAAAGGCGTTACCAAACAACAATAATACATTTACAGGGGTTTCAATAAAGTTTGAAGTAGGCAGCCAATTTGAGTAGAGTAGTACATATTAACAAGGGGCCGTAAGGGTCCTTTTCCTAGGGGAGAAAAATATGAAATCTTGAAGCTCTGAAACACTATTTCTAATTAATGTTTTAACCAGGTAAAAAATACGTCCAACCCCATCAAAATAAATTTCAATTTTTTTGAAAGTATCTGTCTTTAATTACTTCAATACAATTGCAAGAAATGCACAATCAAAAGCAATATTTGCGTAATTGTAAACATTCAATTAAGTTTCAAGATTTCTCATTTACGTCTTCCACCAAAAGTCAAACTTGACAAAACAACTTTCATTTGGGCGCATTGCAAAGTCAATAGGATCAAAAGAATATTTTTCTGCGTTATCAGGTATTCATTTTAGTAAACAATAATATATTCACTAAAATTTTAACCAAGGCTAAACAGTCAATAGCATTAATGAACAGCCAATTGCGCGACTCGAGCAATATCAGTTCTTCACGTGAAATTTAGCATGGAATTCCGTCATCAGTCAGTGGATTTTCCTAAAGAATCGCATAGCAGTTTAATTTGTTTCTTTTAAAAAACTGATGGTCTTCTGCTAGCATGGGAAGGAATTGTTATGTCCGGCTGATTATCTCATCCGCCAATTTTACAAGACATTTGGTGGGAACAATTCATAATGTATTCAAATCTCATAAGAAAATAAAAAAGATATAAAGTTAAATTGTTTGACATACAATGACAACAGCTTAGCTGTTTGACAAGGATTAAAAAGTGAAGATATACAAGACGACAAATTTGTCTCTGAACAACATGGAATCGTTCAATGAAGAGACAAAACAGTGATGTTTCGTGTAAATCTAGCATGGTTTACTATTTCGACTTACGTCAGCGATATCTCTTCATGCACAAGTGCGATTCCACGCTAATTACCCTCTCTTCAATAGCCAATCAGAGTGCAACTTAACCGTTAGCTATGCGATTCTACTAATAATCATTCGCGCTCTTATACAAACAGTAGAGTGTGATTTACATTCTTCTCGCAAAAATATTTTTTCAGATAAAAATGTTACATAGTCAACATGAATTTGTTTAAAAATGTAGTGAAGATATTTTTAGCATGTGTGCAAAGTTATGACATTTTCCCACCACAAACCCGCACAAAAGCACGGGTTATTCGTGCTCTGTGTTTCATTTTGGAATCCTATTTCTTTGTGTCATTTCATGCAAGTATAAAGTACAGTAGAAAAAGACACAGATGAACTGCACAGCACAGAGAATTCGAGAAATGGCCGTTTTTCAGTTTATATACGGGTTTGCGGTGAGAAAAATGTAATTTTTTGCACAGAATAATTGCTAAAAAAATACCTTCACTACATTCTACAAATTCATGCTGACTATGTAACATTTTTATTTGAAAAAACGTTTTTGCAAAAGGAATGTAAATCACACTATTGCTTGTATAAGATCGCGAATGATTATCATTAAAATTGTAGTGGCTCTTCATTAATGCTATTGACTGTTTAGCCTTGGTTAAAATTTTTTTTTAATATATTGTTCACTAAAATGAATGCCTGATAATGCAGAAGAATATTCTTTTGAACCTATTGAATTTGCGATGCGTGCAAATGAAAGATGCTTTGTTGAGTTTGACTTTTGGAATACGTAAATAAAAGCCTTGAAACTTAATTGAATGTTTATAATTATGCAGTATCGTTTCTGATTGTGCATTTCTTGCAAGTGAATGCTGTTTGGCGCAAATGAACGTATTTTCGCATTATTGTTGGACTTTTAATATAAATGATTGCATATTTTCTCTAAATAAACAGCAAAAGGTGTAGTATCACAAAAGGTCAACCTTGAGTACCACAGGAATCCCACCTGAGTAGCACAGGAATCCCATGATTATGAATTGCGTTTTCCTAATGTCAAATGCAATATGATCGTAATAAAAATAAAAATATGCGGTCTAAGACTACATTTAGCTAGTGCAAGCATAAAAAATAATACACATTCTGGGACTGTATGCAGTCTTTACTGTATGTTTAGCAAAAATGGTAAAATATAGCTGTATTGCCAAATAATGAGAACTTTCGCGATGAAAAACTGAATACACTTGTGCAACTAAAATATTGTGTTTCCAAATTCTATTTTGTCTGTTAATGTATTTAAAATACTCATTATATACTCAAAAATCAAATATTGAATACATTTTTTTGAATTATCAAAGTTCTAAAATGATGGTTATTTTGGATATACAGTACCCCATAAACACATTGATATCAGCTTCACTAGCACTTTGGTTTAGGTTTATGTCACTAGTCAACCTTTCAGAACCATTAAAATCGAGATAATATTGATTATTGATTCTAGCCTTTTAAAAAAAGTTTGGATCAGTTAACCAAATTTGCTTGAACTGAATCCCAACCAGTAAGCGTTTGACCATAAATTTTCAAACTCTCTTTGTTGAACTGTTGTATTCCACTCCATTACTATTTCTTTGATCGAATTGATACATACTAGTACAACATTTTGTTACATATTCATTGAATATAGTCACAGGAATTGTACTTAATAGGACCCTTTGCAAGTCAATTACTGGAGATGGTTTGGTTGTTTGATTATCAATCACCTGAGGGGGGTAGTCTACCTTTTAAGCTATGACTTATAGCAAGGAATATTGCCACTTCCTTGTTGATTACATTATTAATAGTAAATCATAACTTGCAATCCTTCGAAGCATCACCAAGAGTGAAATGAAAGTCAATATAGCAGACATTCTTTGATCGATATTTGATTGTATTCTGCATGTCAATAAGCAAAATTAATGTTTACTAAGAGAAGCAATGGCCATATCTACCCCCTCAACATTATCTTCACAAATAGCCTCTGATCTGAAGCTTCAATCATTTTAGATTCATGGGCTTCTACCAAATTAGATAACAATATGGTTATCCTGATGGCTGCTATGGTGATAAGTAACGCCTAGTATAATTTCGATAGGTGCTTATTGCTGTGAGCCAATAGGCAACCAGCAACACTAGTATTAACTTTTATGCTAAGAAATATCTCGATTTTGTATCTCCTGTGTCTGTCATTCAGTGAGAATTTCTGGAGCAAGCAGTCAGTATGATATCAGCGTTATTTATCCATGTACGTGATGTTCTGCGTGCACACAGTGCATGTGGGACTTTTGTCTTGTAAACACGTCGAAGTCATCTTTTAAGATTGTTAAAAGTCGTTAAAGCAAGTGTTATCCTAAATTTTTTATGGAGTGCTGTCATCGATTTTGATCGTATTTGCACAAAGTCTTTGTTCAAAGCATACTAATGTTGACAGTCTGACAGACCAAAGCAGTGGGCTCACTGAGCAGTGATGATTTTTGAGCAACAAAACTAACAAATTCTGCCTTCTCAGTTTATGGTCACCTCAGTGTCTGAAAAACTTAAACAATTATCGCCATGCTTAATTATCACCATGCTTAATTATCGCCATAGTTAAGATAACAGCGCTTCATACTAATCCAAGGCATAAACACTAGCAGTGCCGTTTGCAGTATTCTCCTTTCTATTAGAGACTGTTAATATCTGGAGTAATTTTTTCAAGCATGTTTATGAATGGGATCTGTGTTGACAATATCTTTATTTCATAAATCAAGAGAAATCTTGTAGTGTAATCACGCTGAGCGGTGTTCGTAATAAAACTGGAAAAGTTTCGCACAGATCTAAGTGTTAGTTGAGTAAATTGCTTGAATTGGCGTATTTAGCTACTCACCCATCAAAAAAAGGTAAATTAAAAAAGACTGGTTGTTGTAATTAAAGTACAATCAAGTATTACAGTGACCCCGACCCAAAGAAATTATGTGATAGAGTAGAGCTATATAATCAAAAGCCTTGATGAAGCTGTTAGTATTATCGATAGGTTACTTAACATCAAATTATAGTTATAATTATTAATTATAATTATAAGAACGCCTCTTTGAGTTTTCTATATGGCTTTTCTTGAAAATGCCTCTTTAGATGAGTGAATGCCTCATGAAATGCTAATTATCCTTAGGAATGCGGGTCTCTCATTCTCAAATCTCCCTTGGGGGTTAAAGGAACAATGAAGATTAGAAGAACTCAACCAGTATTTGAAGTGTTTTCACACGTAGTTGTCTTCGATGATAAACTTGCTGGTCATGTTGTCTTAAAGTCTGAAATCTGCATATCATGCCTTCAAGCTTTTGTCACCATAAAACGAACCAATTTCAATGTAAATGAGGTATTCAGTAAATCTGGCAGAGGGTTCAATTCCATATTTAAAAAATCAAACAAAATTACCAAGCAAAAATGTCAATGAGGTTCTTCACAAGAAACCCAAACTTCAAACTTGTCTAACAGGTGGGAAAAGTTTTGGTTGTGCGCTAAAATGGCCGCCAAAAAATTCTTATTGTATACTCTGATAAATGACAATTTTTGCTGGAACAAAAACTCAATAAAAATAATTTTCATTCATACATAATATATTCAGTGGTTTAAATCTATTGAAGATTTGGCCATGGTTTAACCAAGAAATAAAGATGGCTTATAACTGCACCTTCTTGCCAGTTAGTGAAAGATAGACCAAACTCAGGTGATCGATTTTGACCAAAAGCTTCCAAAGAACTGTATGTTTTATAAGATTTAATCATGTGGCATGCATAAGTTGGAAATCTAAAGACAACTATCTAGTGAATTGGATTATGGTTAAACTGAGCATATAGTTAACCCTATCCAGACCGGGCTTTTTGAGGTCATCTGGGACCGGGGGGGGGCATAAAGTGCCCGCGGCCTATAACTCCGGAACGATAAAAGATATTGAGATGAAACTTGGAGGTTAATTAGGATATCATAAAACAATAAGTTTTGTCTAGTTTAATTAGTGTAATACGTCATTGTGACGTCATAATGATGTCATAAAATCAGAAAAACCCGATTTTTAGCTGATTCTTTTATTCAAAACTAAAAATGTTTGTGGAAATGTTTTCAAATAAAAACAACAGTCCAAAGACTTCTAAGGTTTTCTTTTAATTGTAGTTGCCACTTGAATTATTTTATTTTCATTTATTAAATAATTTTGACAGTTCAATGTTGAACCAATATTTAAACATTAAGAGTTGATAATTACAATAGT
>JAPEIX020093208.1:0-10419 GCA_026122405.2 Zoanthus sansibaricus
CTCCAATGCCTTCCTCAAAACATGGTCATCATCCCTCCTTAACACATGCCCGTACCATCTCACTCCATTCGCCTTTGTCATTAAAAATAAACTAGGTTTAAAAAAATGAAACCAGTTTAAAACTTTCAAACTGGTTAAAAAAAAAATGAACTTGTTTAAAAAAATTAAACCAAAAATAAAATTGAACCATAACATATATAAAAACAATATGAATAAATAATTGCTGTTTTTCAATTTGCAACAGTACTTTACCCACACATGCCAGTTACTGTAACTGGTACATCTACATGCCTCATTTTCTTTTTAGAAAAATTCTTACGAGAAAAAACCCAGAATTTATTTTATTTGGCCTGATGAAGAGAATTTTGCTTTGCATGCTTCACTGCCTTTTCTCTGAATTTTTTTGCCTCAATTCTTGCTTTTTCTTCCCAAATTGCTGCAGCTTCTTCCTCCTGATTATCCCATCTCCTCTTTAACTTTTTTCTTAGTTTCTTATCTGATAACTCACCTCTTTCCTCCAAAATTTTTTTAACTTCTTCAACTTTAAACAATTCAAATGCAGTCTTGGGTTTTTCTAACTCTGGGAAGGTTGTAATGTAATAAGATGTTAGCTTTTCATCATATTCTGCTTTGTTTCTTTCATACTTGAAATGGTATTTTTTCTTCTTCTCTTCTGGTAGTTTCTTCCACTTCTCTGATAATCGTTTTGTTATTTCTATTGTCGATAAATCAGGATGTTTCTCGATAAACGAGGGCCTTTTCGCCCTTAAATAGAGAAAAAAGGCTGTCACTGGCTTTTTAAGATGGCATATATTCGTTTCTCCTGGTTTTTGGCGATGCATTTCCTGAGCATCGTCCAAAATGTCTTTTAACGTACGCTGTTTGCGCACTCTTGATGATAATAACGACCATTTTTGTCTGCAAACTTCAGCTGTAAAGTTGTCGAACTTGATGATATCCCAATTTATGTTATGGGGGAAAACATCCTTTTGGGGTCTCTTCTCAACTGATTTTGCAATAAAATCGTTGATTCTGTGAAACAGCATTTCAATACTTTCTTCCGTCCATGAAGTAGCATTTTCTTCTTCTAATTTTTCGTTGTTATCCGTGCTATTAGATAACTCAGACTTCCTTTTTCTTTTCCCTTTTTTTAAACTTGTTACATCTACTTCGGACGCCATTTTAGACGCGTAAATCCACACGTGCATTAACCAAGTTGCAGGTTTAGTTATTGTGATTTTTAAAAATGTTTTCACACTCTTAAATTGGTAATTTTAATAAAAACCTCAGGTACTGCAAAACAAAACTTGATTTGTCGAAATTTTTGCTATTTGATAAAATTATGTTAAAAATGTTGCATAATGTGGGCAAATTATCAACACTTTGAAAGAAGTTTCCCTAAATACGTTTTTTGGCACATATATTCATAACATTTTGCTATAAAGGAGACTAGCCCCTTATTTTCCTGTATGCAGTACTTTTACTAAAACTATTGAAAAGCGACCGAGATATAGCAGTTTGTTGTTGTTGCCATGGACAACGGCTCCCTTAATATATTTATGTTGTAGCTTTAGACGACTTCTTGCAAAGTTCCAAGCAGTGCACGTGAGATAATGAAGATATATAACATAACTTGACTATTTAGATTTCCTATCCGATCATTTTGCCAAGATGTTATGATTTTGAAAACAAAACTGTTTCTTGTCAATTTTCTTTGGTTTTCCCGGCCTCTTCTACAGAAAAACAGGCTAACGTTAAACCAGCTCACTCGAAATAAGGAGAGAGGCGAGTTTCCGCCAAAAGCACCACTTTCATCGCATTTTCTTATGTCCTCTGCTTGAATACTTGCAAGATATTTGATTTTCGACCTATCGCTTTCCTTGTTTTCTTCAGTTTGGTGTTCAAAGACATGTTAGCTTTTTTAAAACTTGGACAACTAACAATAGAGAATGTCTTCCCTATTTCTTCCGCCGAGGTTAGATAATGATTGGTTGCAGCCCTTATGGACAAGTGACCGGAGCGACTTTAATCGCTTCCATCTTTTTGCTTCATTCCTTGATAAAACCTCGATAGCCTTTCTGCAAGTATCTCTTTGCTTAAGGTATCTATATCCTTATTTGGATAACGTAGTGGTAACCATTCTAGTTAAAAAAGCTAAGAGAATATTTATGTAAGTACCGTTTACTTTTTATTATTCCACAACGAACTTTACGTTTTATAAGGCTCCAATAAAGCAGAAAATTTGCTATTGTTTTTATTCTCTCAAAGAGCAAACTGCAACAAAACATAAAATGTAAAATGTTGACATTGTAGAAGGCTTACTGTTAAAAACAGAAACACCCCATTTTGTTTGTTTATTAGTAGTACTTGGAACAGAATCGCTGATTATTTTTAAAACCTCATCTTTTTCTATTGTCGGGAACCTTTTCAATTCGGCTGTTTCCAAGCAGTCGGCAGGAGCAAAGGTATATGTTTGTTTTTTTTCTGCACGATAGAGCCGTATGTTCACAGATATACCGAAATTACGTGATCGATTTTGACCAATTGCAGGCGCGGATTTTTTACAGTGAACGAAGGTTGCTTATTTTAGATAGTCTTAACCATGGGGAAGCATTCTAGCACTGCTACAAAATTAGTTTTTAAAAATGCTTTGCATTTTCCTATTCCCTGCAACTTACTGACTCATCTCTACTTTAGCTCTGATCTCCGGCTTTTTCTTCTTACTACTTTATATCACGCACAGGAGTTCGCTATGGCGGTGCAAAACTAGCTCCAAGGCTCTCTCCTCGACATTTTGTAAAAACTGCCTAGCCAATCCCATGACAGGTACAGATTGAACAGGAAACGGTATTATACAGTATCGGAGGAAAAACTCGCAATTAACGATTATATGAATCGCTCGTTTTTGAATTAAAAGAATTCCATTTACATTTATTGGGTATGTCGATCCCCACACACGTATACAATATTACCGTAAGTTTGGATACCGAAGCAAATAGTGCAAATTTAAGAGAAACATTTTGAAAGGCAGAAGCGGGCTTTGCACATTGTCCCTTTACTGTTTCTGAAACTTTTTCATGGTAAAAACAATGTTGTATCTCAGATAATGGCCTCAACAATACTGATTTTATTTCCTAGCGAGCCAAAATACAGGAAAAAATAGTCTAACGTATATTTTAAAATTCATTTCAATTTTGTTTTCATTTATCATAGTACCTTAACAAATGAGTTTTAACAGTTTTCAAACCAATAATGATGACATATTTCATTTTGTATTTTGGTGTATTTTGACAAGTTTCGGCAGCATCTGCTTTCATCATCAGAATGCAAATAGATACTAAATCTGAGAATACAGATATCTTACAATAGAATAATATATACATACTGATGAAGATCGGTTTGGCCGATCGAAATATAGTTACAAAAAATTATTTTCGTTGTTTGTCAACTTTTCATATATATTTCTTTTATAACAAGTATAAAAAAGTACGACTTGAAATTTCAGGACTGAACAATTTTGTCAATATCACCTTTCATTAATTCATTAATGTACAGAGGTTTTTCACACAGTCCAAAGAGACACAAAAGACAATAGACATAGCGGCCATGTTGGTTCCCGAAACAAAAGAAATAAAATTCTTTTGTAAAGTGCCCTCCAACATGGCCGCCATGACGTCAGGTGAAAAACCTCTATAGGTTCTATTCCACCATTGTTTATAATAGTTTAGTGTCTTTTTTGATTTTGGTGGTGGTATTTTATCAAATCATTAAATGGAATCCTCAATTCAAAACTTTTGCAAGGATACAATTCATCTCAGGTAGAGTTTACACGTAGACGGCTATATCTTTATCCAGATAAAAATATCTGCGTTTACACGTAAACGCTCATCGTGTATGTATCGTTTTCGACCGTTTATACGTAATCGCATAGCTGGCGTTTTCGAAAATAGCCCGCTAAATTCATCGTTTTCGGCCGTTACCTATAAATACTTGGCGAAAAAGGATAAAAAATGGGCGTTTACAAAAAATAGCCGGCTACGCGTTAACGCTGCTATAATCAATCGTTTACAATTTTTGTTAACTATCGGTTTATCAATGAGAAAATCTGATTTAGTTTTTGTCTGTTATAATGATTAATACACATTTGATACTTGATGTACAAAGTGTAATACATTTTCAAGGTGATACTTTCTATAATAAACTGATTTTCGAAATATTTTATTTCTATTTTCATAAAAATTTATATATTCATTTACAAAATCATAACTACAAACGGAGCCACGATTTTTACAAATTATTTATTTTATGGCATTAGAAACGACTCAAAAAACAATAAAACGCCACATAACTGCAGATACAGCTGAAAATGATATTATAGCTTCTTTTCATATATATTGATGTTTTGGCAGATAGCATTTTATATTGTATTTCTGTCAGATAGGGTTATATCGTTTCCGTTACGATATAGGTAAATCTATACTATTTCAAGTTATGCATAACGTTCCCGTTACGATATAGGTAACTGTATACTATTTTAAGTTATGCATATTAATTTTGCTTTTTAATTTTATACGCATATAGCTCTAATGTAAGTGCAAACGTCTCGTGTTACTTGAGGTCAGGGTCGTAACGAGGGATATGGGATCAGGGATCAAAGGCCTAAAAAGGGCCGGGATCAGGGATCACAGCCCCGGGATCAGGGATCACAACGTATGGGATCGGGATCAGCACTGTTTTTCATGGGATCAACAAATTTGTTCGGGATCAGGGATCAAAATTATCATCGTTTTTGGGATCAGGGATCAACAATTTGGGGAAAAATATGGTATCAGTCACGAAAAAATATCCCTCGTTACGACCCTGCGCTAGGTAAAACTACGTACAATAATCTTTACATGAAGTCCTTAGAAAACTAACAAAGGTTATGGCCGCTGACCCGATTTCAATCATGGCGGATTGCGAGAAAAATCTAGATGAAGACAGTCGATCTCCAACAACTTTTAAGCCGAATACATGCGGAGTGTCAGGTTGCAGAAAAACAGATTTAGACTTAGTTCGAGAAGAATATAAGCGCTACAAGAGAAAGAAACCCCCACCTGACTTTAGCAATGTTATCGACTTCGAAGATTTTAACTCGTTCAGGGAAAGAGTCGTTCAAATTGAACTTCAAAACTATCCCCATTCGAAATACGGTTTGCGTTGCGCCAAGGAATGGAAAGTTTTCGGCTTGAAACAATGTCCGGGTTTTATGTTCATAGTGAATCCATTTTTGGATGGTGCACAGCATTACTGGACGCGCAGATGCATCAAGGATTTCCCTATGAAGCCAAATAAATGTAACCTTGATGCGCATATGAAATTACCAGAAGAGATATCCGTTTGGGAACTTAGCCAGAGGTAAAATAACTTCTAGTTATCGTCTATAGCTTATAGAAAAAACTACTCTCCTAAAATGGGGTAATGGCAATTTAATCTTTAATCATTCTTTTTGCAAATGTCATGCTTTCTGTGGTCTATTCATTGAGGCTGGAGGGCAAGAGGGCTGGGGTTTAAAGTCTTTGGACCATTTTCTCTGTCAAGCCTTTGATCGTGCAAAGTGAAGAATCAAGTCCGACCTCACGTACCACAACTCAATCCTAAAAACCTGGGTAAAATTTCCATACTTGGGCATACTATTGTTTAATTAAACAAACTAAACCTTATCCAGACCCTAACTTCTATAGTTATATGCAATGAAACTACGTGCATAAATAAGTATGCCCCAGTATGGAAATTATCCCAAAAACTGTTACTGAAAAGGAGTATTATTTTGAGACCATGTTTAAAGAGATTTAAGGAACTGTTTTCTTAGCATTATCTTTTTCAATTTCTCCCCTTAGCCATAAGTCTTTGTCTTAATTGTCAGAATATTTAACTTATACCAACCAAAGTCTGGAATGTTATGCTTACTGTTCATAAGTCCCTCCTCAAGGCTTTTGATATAAAAATGACACATTAAAATGATTGCATTAATTTATTTTTTGTGTTTACTTAAATTTCTATTGACTTTTAAATCAAATCAACTCTACTGTTTAATGGCTGTTTGTACTAGCTGTTTCTAATAGAAACCGAAGTGCTACAGGCTGAAGTAAATGTGTACATATATTGAGACAGTGTGGTAAAAGGAACCTGAAATGTACTAGTCAGTTTTTCCCCCCACCCCCTGACCCCTGGGGATTGTGGAGATTTAAGGTGGAATTACTAGGGCAATTATGCTAGAATTACAATAGAATTTTCCTCTGGGGTATTGGAAAATTACAGGATTTTGGATCCACTGGACTACCCCCTAAGAGCATGTATGGGGGCCAGGGGCTTGGAAGAAACAAGGAGAAATGGTAATGGTACTGCCTTAAGTACAAAAGGCATCTTTTGCTAAGGGGAGGGGGGTCTGGGACCATGCCCTTCCAGGAAACTTATAAAATTAGAGGCTCTGAAATGCTATCTCTGGTGTTCTAAAACAGCGATTTCTGCCAAAAATCTTTGGTAATTTGTATGCAACTTTTGCTTTTTTTTTATTACAAACTTTTTTATTGCCGGGCTGTCACAAAACAATTGATAATTATGAATGATGCTATCCCTAAAAATAGAAGTTTCTTAGTTCTTCATGACTACTTGACTAACTGACTGGACTGTTAATGGCAACTACTGAGCTTAGCTTCAAGGAAAGGTTACCAAGGTTATAGGAAAGGCTACCAAGCATATAATGGAGTTGTGTTATACACTGCTACAACCCTTTTGGCATAAAAGTATGCCATAAATTCTATTTGACATTTCTTGTAGTTTCTTCAGTTTTTCGGGACATCAGAGTTAAGTATTCTGCATTTTGTTTTCTTTTATGACATCATCATCATCATCAATCCAGTTTTGAAAAGGTTTTATCCCTGTCAATGAGGGTGGCCGGATTTACCCCACTCTGCCAGCAATCTCTCCCACTCCCATTCTCCATCTCGCTCGATTCATTGCATCCTCCTTCTTCAAACCAACAATTTGACGAAAATATTACAAATTCAGTTGAAGTTAACATTTTCCTATCCCAATAGCATTTTGGTCAGGATTTGTGATTTTCAAGCAAAATCAGAACAATCCTGATGAAATTGGGATGGTTGGATAGTCTTTAAGCTAACTTTAAGTAATTGCCTGCCTTAAATTTTGAAGAAAATCTTTAGTAAATATAGGCTTAAATAACTGAAAATTAGTTCAACTTTTTTAACAGATCATCAGGGTTGTCGCTAAGTGCCGGCTGCCGGCAAAATTTGCCGGCTAAGAAAGTAGTGATCACCGGCTGGATTTGGCTGTCCATCACTCCGGAAAGGGCAACAAACCGCTTTTTTAGCCCTTTTTAACTGGCTCAAATGAAGTTCTAACCGCCGGGCAATTTTCTTAGCGACAACGCTGGATCATGAATCAGTCAAGTATACTGTAAATAACATTTCCAGCATTTCCAAGGTAATTTTAACTGATTTTCAAACAGTGTAAAGTTTGCATACTTACATACATTTTACTGTAATAGTTACAGTCCAGATACATGAAATGCAATATTTAATGTTGTGAAAATATATAAAGCAAGTTTATAATCAATAAATGTATGTGGTGAATTTGAACTTCTTTATTCTAAATAAATTGTCAAACTTTTTATGAAAGCATTTTGTTTTGAATCGGGTGCCATCTATCGTACTCAGTCAGCTAAGTAGGTCAGTGACGATGTCTCTGTATTCATGATATGGTTATATTTGTCAATCAATCAATTCCAATTTTGGATTTACCCCACTCTGGCAGCAATCTCTCCTAGTCCCACTCTCCATCTCGCTCGATTCAATACATCCTTCTTCTGACCAACACTCTTGCTCTCCTTCTCCACTTGCATTTTCCATGTCCTCCATGGTTGTCCTGGCTTTCTCTTTCTCTTCACTTCAAACTCCAATGCTTTTCTCAAAACATTCCCATCAACCCTCCTTAACACATGCCCATACCATCTTACTCCATTCGCATTTGCCAACTGAACCACTGTTTCCTTCAACCCCAACATCTCCATTAGGTCCTCTGTCCTTTTTCTCCATCAGGTTGACACCACACATTGCTCTCACCATCGCTTTCTCAGTCCTCAAAATTTCCATCTTATTTTCCCTCAAACATCATGTCTCACCTCCATATAACATCGCCAATCTTACACAACTCCAATAAATCATTCCTTTTATCTTAAGTGAGAACCTTTTTGAGTTTAGCAACTCTCCACATTCCCTAAACTTCGCCCACCCAATTCTTGCTCTTGCTGTCACAGCAGCCTCACAACCACCACTTACACTTACTCAATCCCATAAATAACTGAAACTTTTCACCGTTTCCACCTCTTCACACAACTCCTCCACCGGTCCCACTAGTCCATTAGCTTGTTTCTTGCATTTTCCACACACAAAATCTCTCCTCAACCTTGGGGTCACTCTCTTTACTTTCACACATCTACCATGTATCCATTTGTATTAACATTGTTAAATGTTGTATTATTGTTATTAATGGTGTTATAATAATCAATGGTCATGATAAATATATTTCTTTAGTGACAAGGATTGCAGTGATCTGATGCACAAGCTCCGATGGACTCATTTGGGGTATGAGTTTGATTATAATGTTGTTAACTACAAGCCAGAAGATTATTATGGGTTTCCGAAAGATCTAGCTTCCCTCATGCAACACATTGCATATTCCATTGGCTACCATGAGTACGTTCCTGAGGCAGGGATTGTCAACTACTACCCCCTTGGATCCTCAATGGGTGGCCACACAGACCATTATGAACTTGATCTGTCCTGGCCATTGGTGTCTGTCAGTTTTGGACAATCGGCTGTGTTCCTGATTGGTGGCTCTACTCGAGATATTCGACCGACAGGTAGCACTATTGTCAAAGTTTCTTTATTTTATTTTTTCAATATGGACATGTTTTTAATTACCATATTAACCCTTTAATCCTAAAATATGACAAATAACGTGTTGGTAAATTCTGTCAACTGAGGTACAAACTTTGTCTGTCAAACTGGGATTGAGCAGTTTGAGAGAATTTGTGTTTTTAAACTTCCACAGCTTATTCCACTCAATCAATTTTCAGTTAATATTGTATATCATTTTGTTTGAGTTCTATAGACGGCAAATGATAAGAAATTACTTCAGGCAGAAATGATCAGTACAGCGAGATTTGTTTCTTTCTGTAATATTTCAAGCTGAGATTCACTGATAGCAGGAGTTAGGTGGCAAGATGGGAAGTCTAACTGTGAGATTGCAGAGATTTATAGGGTTGAAAACCTTTCTGTTTAGTTGAGGCAGAGAAGACTGAGATGGTTTGGACATGTGAAAAGGGCATTTTTGTTATCCGTAGTTCTTTTGCTTACAATTGCAATTTTTACTTTCAGCGCTTTATATTCGCAGTGGTGATGTTTTAATCATGTCTGGTGAGTCGAGGGCGGCGTTTCATGCTGTCCCGCGTATCATTAAGGTAAACGAACCGGATGTGCCTCCGGACTGCCTCAAATGGAAACCTGAACTGTTCTCTCAATGGGATGAGGTTTGCCAAACTTCCAAGAAAGATTCATTTGAAAAAGAAATATTAAGAGCAAAAGAAGAGTTTCAGATTGCAGAAAGCCAGTGTTGTTGTAAAGAAAGCTCTCGTTTAGAGAGCAGAGAGAAAACTAGAATGATTTTATCAGAAGAAGAGTGGAAGCCGTTTTCGATTTATCTTTCTAAAACAAGAATTAATATAAATGTAAGACAAGTCCATGAAAGAGGCAGAACTTTTCAAACGTTGATCTAGCTACAGTTTTATTCTTAAGAAATATCTACTGTTAACGGTGTTATTAGATTTAGAAAAGAACAGTTTGTTATTAATCTTTGAAGTTGCTGCTGACACTGAATTGAATTAAACTAATGCACAAGTAATACACAAGTGTCTGTATTTGATGTTATGCTGGTGTAGGAAAATCTGTTTTCGAATGCGTCGGAGGAGGAGTATTTTACGTGAATTTTGTAGTACTTATGGCGGGAATTAACCTCGGATACTGGGTGAGCTGACTACGTTTCAGTGCTACGACACAGCTTCAGTGAGCCTAGATGACTAAACAGTATTCTTGCAGAGGAAAGTTCTTCTATAAAACTGCACCTATAAAAAGCGTCGAAACTGATCTTTCAAAGGAAAAGATTAACTTAAATAGTTTGACATACTTCAAACAATGTATAGTTGGAAGGCTGATTTGGCGTGCATTTAAAATGACAAGAAGTATCATTTTGACACTGATACTGTAGAATTCTACAGTTTCAACAGTCCAGATAATCTTTTTCAAATTTCTTTACGTTTTTTATGTTTTTTTCCTTTAGAAAAACACAAAATTAAAGTCG
>JAPEIX020093277.1:0-10419 GCA_026122405.2 Zoanthus sansibaricus
TAACATTTATATTACTAATGACTTTCACAACAATTTCTACACTCAAACTCAGTAATTTTATACCACAATTGTTTTATTCATCAAAATTAAGTCCATTACTTTTATCAAATCACTATGATAATGATAAAAATAAAAAAAATATATGGTCCTACTTAACTAATAAAAAAACATCACTTGTTACAATAAATTTTAAAAATACATTAGGTAATTTGAATAAAAATGTATACACTCTATGTATATTATAATTGTAGGAAATAGATTATGTATTTGTTCTGATTCACAACATTTTATAATGTGCTTTGTACAAACTTTTGTTACTTTACATTGGAAGAAGCATCTCTAATGGATCCTAATCCACTACTTTTTTAACATTATTAATTTTAATAATAAAATATTCAAACGATTATGTTATGCCGCTAGCAAAGCTTTATTGCAATTACTTGTTAAAATCTTACTTTATCAAATTTCTTTAACTTGACAGAGCCTTGTTCTCTTACAGTAGCAGAAAAGGACCTCATCCACTGAATACATGGAAAGAGCTCTTCCCACGTATGACCTGTTAATGATAATCACATTTTAACTATTAACATCACCAACATCACCGATTTTATCACCATTTACAATCCTCATAGTCAATTACTTCGATTCATCATCACCTTTATTGTCACTACTGTCTATACCATCATTATCACATTACCTTCACAGTTTTCATCATTAAAAGTCTTACTCTCATTTATCATCACCACATCAATGCAACGACTGCAGCAATAAACAGCATTTTAAAAAAGCAAGGCAAAAAGTCCAGTAATTGTAAGTCACTAATGAAACATTACTCCTCGGTGTTTGTGATAATTTTGCAATTAGAATTTAGTTTGAAATTTTATCAAGTTCTTAACAATATGAGAATTAAGAAGCAAAACTTTTACATGAAAAATTAAAATTCTTCATTGAGGTGTATCTAGTTAATTAACATAAATTAATGTTTACCATCTTCTGATTTTAATTCATAGCTTTATCATAAATTTGTAGTTTTAAAAAGCTCTTACCAGTGATGTCCTCAATCTCAACAGGCATCATATGATAAAGAGCAGACGCAGCCATAATGCTGCTTGAGAACTGTAGACAGCCAATGTCTAGTGAACAAAGATCAAGTAGATAGGAAACTTGTGCAAAGGCTTGCTGGGAATATCTTGGGATTACAAAGTTTTCTTTGTCCTTTTTGTTTCTGTATGTGGCATAAATGTTGATTTGCATGTAGATGTTTAACCAAGTATTGGATGTAACTGGAGACAATAACCAGTCTAACATCTGGAATTACAATGAAAATCAAAAATCAAATGTTAAAACATCATTTAGTTTTACCAAGGAGACATAAATGGATTAGTATAGACATTGCATGGGTTTAATTTTAATTTTTTTTTTTCTAAGTCCTGTTGTTCTTTGAACAAAAAGGTCACAACTTTAAGTTCTCAGCTGTCCAAGAAGGTAAGTTTTAATACAAAACATCTCACTTTTTGTCATAGTGATAATCCAAAACTCGGAGAACAGAAACATGATAAAACGGGTCGAGAGACCTCACAATGGTAAATAACTGAGTGAGGGTTATTTATTCTTACAAATGAATTTTAAATTAGGAACAAATGAAGGTTCTTCATGTGTTCAATAAATATAAATCTATATAAGATGAAAAAAATTTTAAAATTTTTTTGTATAATAAATGTTTTAAAAAAGAATATTTTTGATCTACTTGATCAAGTAGATTGAAAACATTCTTTTTTTTTAAACATTTATTTTTTAAAAAATCGTATCCTTTATCACACTCATTTCACTTATTCCTTGCCCTTTCCAGCAGCTGTCAGCTCCAACTCTCACCTCACCCAACACACCCCACTTTGCCATTTCACATGTTTAAACCGTCTCAGTCTTCTCTGCCTCAACTTAACAAAAAGGCCTTCAACTCCACACATCTCCATCACCTCACTGCTAGACCTCCCATCTTGCCATCTCACTGCTGCCATGTAGCTCGATCGATCAGCATCCTGTGATCACATTTACATAGAAAATCCATCAGTCTGCCAATCGATGGCCATGTTTCTGAATTTATAAACACTTTAAAAGAAAAATATTTAGCTATCACCACTTGTATTATTTTACCTTTAACATTATCAACTCTTGCTTTAAAATTTCATCTTCTGTGCAAGCTCCATCAGTTACATAAGCAAACTCCGCAAGCTTTGGAGGGTAAACTTCCTACAGGAAAGCAGCTGGCTTTAAATTATTTGTACAAGAAACAAATCATTAAAAAAATTAGAAGTACCAAAATTAAATTCAAACACAAACAGTCAAATAAATTGAGAAATAAAAAATAACATATTTCCTTGTGAAAAAAAAAATGCAAGTATTACGAGCATCACACTGTTACATACAACAGCATAAATGCCTAGATTACAGCAAGTATTAAGTTATCCAGTAAGGCACCCTCTGATGTGTTTGGAAATATTACATCCTAATATTATGGTTCTCTTTAGATGAACTTGCTGACAATTTTAGAAACTGCTCAGACAAACGGTCCAAAAGTCATAACCTGCCAGGCTGTAAATTAGGCAAATCATAAATTTGTTTACTTGCTTAACAATGCTTAACAATGCACATATGGGATAGAGTAGATCTACAAGTTACAGTATGCTGTGGGGTGTATTAAAATATGATTGGATAGGTGTGGTGTAGAGGCATTAGGGCCTGGACTCTTATACTAGTGTATATTTAGACCCAGAGTTTAAGAGATGTAGACAGATCATGTAAGTGGGAGAGAAAGCGATTGAAGCAAATGTGTATAATGTAATTCTTAAAATCTTCAATAGTATAGGATAATGGGTTGACAAGTTACGCCATGACTGTTAAAATATGGTTGGATGAGTAGATAAGTCATGCTATGTGTGCTTATAAAAGTTGTGTGTTTGGAACTGCTTTCAAGACACCTGAGCAATATATGTCACCTTTTTTTGTTTCAACTCAGCATCCAATTATTTTCTCTGGCATATCAGTACCTTAATTTTCTTTTTCAGACATAGGAACTGGGCCCTTCTAAAAGATTATTATAAGTTCTCAGACCAGAAAAAGAAAATTAAGCTACAGACATGCTAGAGAAAACAGTTCAGAAGCTAATTATTAGCAATAACCCAGGGTTCAATTTCTATCCCATAGTTTTGTCTCCAACCTTACAAAAGTGTTTTGAGCCGTAAGTTTAAGATTAAGTTTTTTGTAGGAAAACCTGAATGGTATTCTATAAGAATTACAAACGTTTCCCTAGAGAAGGAATTGCTGCTGTAATTCCTGCATAATCCAGGGTTATAATAAATCCACCATTGAATAACGCAGCCCTGATATATGGGAGCAGAACACAATGTTAAAGTGCATATGACAGAATTTATTTTTCTTACTTTATTTATGTTCACAAAAAAGGAAGATCAGTTTGAAACTGATGGGAAAAAATTATTTGCACAATTTTTAGCAACCAAAAGAGACTAAATTTTACTTTAAAAATTGTACCTTGAACTGGAGCAGTTTCGTGTTGTCACATCAGTTGGTTTGCGGAATGTGTGCCTGGCTGTTTAGCTGCTTACTTCATCTCTTGGTTTGCTTATCTTATTGAATTTTATAAAGTCAAGTGAATCTGATTGCACCAAGATTTCTAGTTCTGTTGAAATTTTGTTCCTTTGCTGTGTCTGCAAACCAACTGACATCACAAGTTACCTTTTGACTGCACAATTTATACTACAATTTTTAAGGCGAAATTTAAAGTATTGAAAGAAAAATAGTTTCAGACAATTTCTGGAGCTAAAAATTTTGAAACCCTCTTTTTAACACTGTGGGCTCATAAAGTACGATTAATAAAAAACCTCTCATATACACTTTTTTAAAGCACATTTTGAAGTTAAAGATTAGTTCAAGAAACACCAGTTAAGAGATAACACAATTAAAGTACATTGAAAACCTATTGAGCTTAACCAAGAAACAAAATTTTGCACCAGATGTCCGGTTACCTCAATCTTTGCAGCTATGAACAAAGCAGTCACACCAATGAGCTGTAATCTTTGCTTCTGTACATTGGTAGTCCTAGAAAGGTATCTGTCAATGAAGTCTAACGATAAACAATATGTTTCCCTGTGTAGCCTGTAAACTTCACACACCTAGAAACAAAAATTCAGAACATCAGGTTCAAGATTCATAAAGAGTTAACTTAAAATACAAGTACATTTTCATTTGATGTTAATTATTGTATCAACTTCTAAATTTCAATGCTAATAATATTAATTACTATCCATTTTATTTTCATGCTGTACTGTTAAATTATAAACTTTTGAAAGTCAGTTGTAATGTAACATAATCTAAAGAAACCAGCTTTGAGCAAATGTATTGACCATGATATGGTCAATATCATTATATATTAGGTCTTGAAAATACTTAATTTTAATCTTGTTTATGTGTGCAACTAACTGTAAAATTAAGACAGGAATGTTATCATACTATATTTTCCTCATATTACTGTTAACAGGACAGCTTTTTCCCATCTTTGTTCAGCATCCAATGCAAGGAACTTAAAATTACTACTATATTTATTATTAGCCTACCAATATGTTTTTAATAATTATTATGTTGCTATTTCTAATTAATAGTGTTGTTGCAGTTAGAAATAAATATCAATAACTGATTTTTGCTCACCTCAATTATCCAATCCAACAGAACAGCTCTCATTCTGGGCTGAAGCTGGGGATGTTTTCTTAACAGTAAAGGATCTTTTGTGTAAATCCTGTCTTTTTCTAACATAACTGACCAAACCTCCTTCGGATCTGCCCAGCCCAGTTCAGGTAAAGGTGAAACGGTTCTTGCAACCGGTAGAAAATAATTGGTAAATGTAAAACTACTACTTTTTCCTGAGATATCTATCCTTGCCACTTCATTTTCTTGTTTTTCTTGCAAAATGCGTTGAGATTTCTGTTGCCTTGTTTCAATTCTGCTAAAAGCACTTATTCCTTTGTAATCAGACTGACTTTGCATCTGTAAAAAGATGTTACGAATACATCAAAAATAGTATTTCACATTTAAAAGTTTGAGATTATATGCAACAAAATAGAACACACTGTAGACTTACAGTACTATTTTTTCTAAAGCTGTATTTAAAACAATACAAAATATTGAAAACCATACAAAGTAAACAGCCTTGGAAAGTAAAGGAAAAACCTTGATTCACAGTGGCATAATTTATGAAATTGCAGTTTATGATTCATTGTACAAATACAAAACAACTCCAGGTGATCAGACAGTTGTGTCTCTCAAAAATCAAAGTTACAGAATAACTGATGAAGATAAACTTTAAAACAGCAAGTTAACTTAGGATTACAAGTTACTATGTTATTTTAACACTTATAAAAATGAAATTTCTTTTTCAATATAATGACAATTAGCATGCAAACAGGGAACAAAATAAAAGTTTCTGCGTTGTAAATATCAATTATAGTTTGCATAAATTCCCCTGTAACAGAGGAAGATAATAACAAAACTATGTCCTCAGCTATTTCTATTTTTATTTGAGGATTATGAATATTAGAGACAACTTTGTCTTTGAATGAAAATCTTGTCTACTGGATGGAGTAGTAATGGTAAAGCATTAAGGCAGTGGGGGCGACACCAACTCCCCAAAGACATCACTTTAATCTGCTTGCACAATAACTTCCTAAGCATCAGCGGTTTTTTAATAATAAATTGAAACGATTTTACCGCCCATATAAACTCATAGAAACTGCTAGCAGATTTTTTTTAATGTAAATCCAATCCATCGATTTGATCTGGGCAACACACTTTTCACGAGTCAAAGAATGTATGCCAACGAACTCTTATTTTGTAAAGCGAATTTGTTGACAATTGAGTAAGACTGGAAAGGCGACATTTCATGCAAGAATGCAATTTATATAAAATCAATTCATCCAGCATAAACCATCACAGGAAATATTTCACTGCCAATATGTAAGACATTAAGTGTGTGAAAGAGGATGGCTTCGCTTAAGATAAAAGAAAAGACAAGCTCCATGTACGACTTTAACTACCCTCCCGTGGAAACAACGTATATTAGAAAAAATGAGAAAACAAAGGGTGTTTTAAGAAATTTTAACTTCCAAGTAAATAATCGTTAAAAATTTCTAAAATGATAAATTACAATCTAACAAGAGTCATGGACTGATGGAGCAACATTTTTCTTACTAAAGAAATTGTCGAAAGCTCTGTGAATTTGGGAAAGAAAAAAATAAACAACCTTAGATCCCAACCTAGTACTGCTATCTTAAATACTTGCTTAAAGTGTCGACCAGTTGTTTGATAGTGATACGAGTGCTAAGCGTTCGTGAGGAACCATCACCATGACTGTGGCTACCTGACTGTGCCATCGCCAACGAAATTTTTTGTTATCCTTATGAATTACAATCACATCAAAGATTATATATCCAGAATTAAATAAAAATTTACGAAACGAAAGAAAAATCCTTATACAAAAACGTACAAGAAAACTTCAAGTCAAGATAAACAACGTTTCAGTTGCCAAGTTCATGTAAAACCAAAGGCAAAGAAATGAAGAAAAGATAAAAGTGGCGGGAGTATTAACGCGGGAAATTGTGATTATTTTACAAACCTGTCCTTCTTGTCCTGATCTTCGCTTGGCCATTTGATGACTACTTGTTTCTTTCTAAAAGAAGAACAAGAGAACGTATTTTCCACTGAATAGTTTATAATAAATATGGACACTTTTGTCAAACCTATCTCACCTTTCGTTTCCTTGTATTCGTCTCGACTCCTTTGTTTCTCAAAATATGCTGTTTACCTTTGGTGGCGACATCGCTGTCGATAGAGTTTCTCAAATTCAGTGGCAATTACAACAACTTAAACAGTTACTTAAATAGCTATAAATTCAAGCAAAAATAAAATCAGACCGAAAGGTTAAGAATTGTTTTTCTGTAAAACATCATTTCCAAACAACGCCAACATCGGCCAGTTCAGAGCTGATATAAATGACTCCCAGTAGAAAGAAAACCTACCTCTGACTAATCATTCTTTCCTGAGTTAAGCATATGGAATTAAAAAAGCTGAATTTAACTATAAAAATATAAAATACAACAGATTCCTGATTTTTTTGACCAGAGCTAACACCGCGCCAAGAAGTCGACCCTTGCGCGGCAAAATCTCCAGTTCAAATGAATGACGAGGACGATGTTCTAACTTGGCACATGAGCATTTGTGTTTGAAAAAATTGCGCGCCACATATTATCCAATCACAAGCATGGATTAGAGGGCCCCTGGGAATACTTCACATAAAAATGTAAATACCATGTAGATTTCTGTTGTTATTTCGCAAACCTCTTTCCTTGTTTTCTGTACAGCTATTGTTTTTTTAACCATTTGTATTTTGTGGTTTGGTGAGGCGCGTGTTTTAGGTGAAAATTACCTGTTTGTCAGTCTCTCATTCAACATGAGCGCATTTTTTTGGCAATGCCCTGGTTTCGATTTTCCCCTACGCGTTCTCCTTGTAAATGTAAATTCCAGTAGTAATAGGAAATAAATTTTTAAACTTCAAAAATTCTTTCAACATTCCGGCTAAAAAGAGACATATTTGAAAGCCGATATCTTTATAAGGAGTTAGAATTTAACTGAAATGCAATATACAGCTTTTTAAAAACTTTTAACACTTCCCTAGAACAGCCAAAGACAAACTTAAAGTTAACATTGGCTGTTTTTATACAGGTGGATTATACTTCCCTTATCTCATACCTCAAACTGGTGTAAAGACGGGACGAATAAGAATACGAACTATGGGAGATGAATTTGCAAAAAATTACGCGTGGCCAAGTAAAAAGGAATGGGAACTGGTATTCTTGTTATACGGTCTCAGTTTTAAGCGATCCTTCTCTGCTTTGTCTTTACATACACAGACGAATTACTCATCCGGACGAACTGTCTTGCTTAAAAGACGCATTTCGAAAACAACTTCGTCTCGACGGATAATCGGTCTTCTGCCCGTCTTTCAGGCCCGGCGGAGCCGGTGGGGCTGGGGGGGCTTTAGCCCCTCCACTTTTTTGCCAACAAGTAATCAATCCAGCATCGAGTGCTACAGCCGAGCGAACTTTTTCTTTGGCAAGAAGAGTGAAGACCTGGATGAGATCGACAATGCTTCCAACTCGATTCAACTCAGTCTCGATTCTCAATTTTCACAAAGATAGAACGGATAAATTGGATCTCATAAAGATTGCTAATGCATTTGTCCAGTTAGACGACAACAGGATGCGATTATTTGGAAAATTTACAACGAATGACTTATAATCACTATGCCTTATAGCTTTTATGTACTTGGATTTTTTGTTTTTCTTTCAGCATTCGATTACTTTAGAAATATATCTTCTGATTACGTTACAAATAACGATTCTATGTTCTTAAAGGTGCTTGCGTTGCAAAATCTTCAGATTGAAATATTTTGGAATTTGGTGCGAGTTTTAGCCAATCTAGAAGGCCGAACTTTGAAAATTTTTCTACGCCCGTCGGCGCCAACCATGGTGGCCCCTCCTTAGATACTAATTTATTTAGCCCCTCCACTTTGAAATTCCTTCCGCCTGGCCTGTTATCCATATATTCATCTATCCGTTTTTCCTCCTGTAAAAAAAAGTGTGTATAATTTATATTTTTTAGACAGCAATAGCAACAAATATCGTTTATAACAACAAAGTTGTTTGGAGCAAGACATATGGAGCACTCAACAAGTCAGCTGCAGTTCCAAAAATTCCTTCATCCTCAACTATATTCCCAATTGCCAGTGTATCAAAGGTTTTTACGGTAATCAAAAAGTCTTAAGGCTTATTTTCTTTGTTTTTCAAACTTCAGTCAGATCTTGGTAATCATTGATTTCCATTGGGCTTCGACCATGTTTGCAGGCTCTTGCTTTGTTCAAGGCTCACAGTATGGGGCAGCTTCGTTCCCTCGACGAAGAGGTTGTAAAACTGGAGCCACGTTTTGCTGTTCGTAATCCATTTAAAAAACACGCTATCACTTTAAGGTCAGTAATGTTCTTCTTAGCACAATTTTTTTAAACATTGCTATTCTTACAACAATTTGAGATTGTTCGCAAAGATTAACACTCTAGACTTCAACCCCTTTAACTTGATTAACGGCAATGATTATCAAATCTGAACTTGAGCTCTCTAAGTTATGCCGGGATTTTTTTCCTATCCACCGACGAAACTTCATTCACTGGGGTCCACCGTGTGCAGACAGGGTTTACAACAGGACGTTTTGTTTTCACCCCCACAAAGGTCGCTTCTAAGACCTTTAATGAGACAAGCCATACCAATGCTTTTCGTTTTAAATTGTCATGGTTTAATATTGCATAAACACCTTGTTTACTTTGAAATTGCGGCAAAGCTCTCTCCTAAACAATGATGATTTATAAACCATCCTGAAATGATGGTTTAGAACCAATGTAGTTACAAGCAATAGCCCAACAAACTCGAATTCTTTGTCAAAAAGAATTGGTAAGCGCGGTTGGTAAGCTCTACTGAGGTTTAAATATTCGTGTGACCATATTTTCCGCCTAAGCTAACCTAACTTTCCATCCTACCGGGGTAGGTAAATGAGTACCAGCGTCTGCTGGAAGCTAACCTGCGATGGATTAGTGTCCCGTCCAGGGGGGAATTAAAGACTCTCCTCTGCTTAACACTAACCCGTAATTAACGAATTTGTGAGTTCTGTAGTTACAGTGTGGCGTTCTTTCCAAATACAATTTGAAGCTACAGCTGTTTGGAACGTACAATTCAGTTTGTTTGTTTTTTTTTTGTTTACGCAAACATAGAAGGAAAAGTTACAAAGTAAAATGGAAAGTAAAGTTATATTAGCGAATAATTAATCTTTGGTGCTGCTTAAATAGTCACTGCCACTCGCGCGCAATTTTGCGTAGTTGTCGAAAATGCTCACGTTTAGAAGTCATGACTTCATGATTTCATGACCAAAATTAGACGACGCGAACCTCGAAAACCAATTAAGTATATCCATTTCAAAACAACTTTTTATGAGCCAATTAAAACAAACATGAAATTTTTAATGTTTTTATGTAGTTATTTAGTTCTTTCTTGTCAATTTTATTTGTTTTTGCAGTTTGCAACACTGTCATTTTTTTGCAAAAATAACACTGAACATCAGTATTGACCAGTTTCGTCTTTTCTAATTTTATAACAAAACCCGCGTACAACTTTCTGTATCGTTCGATCCTTGCCGGACCAAATCAACCAAATAATAATGTTATAAAAGAAATATATAAGCAAAGTTGACAAATTATACAAAAAAAAAAATGTGTTGCAAACTGGATGAATTCAGGCCTCTGATTTTTCA
>JAPEIX020093303.1:0-10418 GCA_026122405.2 Zoanthus sansibaricus
AGAGGTCTAATTGTTTTAGTATAAACCCACTAATCGGTCAAAAAAGAATGTACAAATTAAATTATCGATGAAAACCTCTGATATTATAGCAAAAAACAGGCCATAAACAGGGCTCGTTATTATTTTGACCCGCCATCTTTTCGCTACTCGATGACTATTACTATTAGACCACTGGTATAGCGTAGCCAATCAAAATACAAGATTTGCATTAGTCCACTAGTAGGTTTATACTAAAAGCCTGATTGCTATGCTGACTTGATAATCGTCTCGTGGTAATGCACCAGTCAATGTGAACCCTCGCCCCCCAATCCCACGGGCATTAAGCGGGGTTAGACGGGGATTAAGCATAGAATTTGTCCCCAGTTGAGCCAGACTTTAGACCAGTTTTGCTTATTGCGAATTTGGCGGGGGATAGAGCGGAAATCAGACAGTTTAGATAAATTACCGCACCGAAATCTTGTTTTATCTTGTATAGCATATACATACTTTAGGATAGTGGATTTTTTTGATTTACATGATGCCATTGTACAAGTCGTGGAAGGTGACACTAAATTTTCAAAAAGTAGTAGCAGCAGCGATTGAAGTGTTACAATGAATTTGCAGTAGGACGTGAGTGGTTTCACCTAATAAGCAAGTGAGCAGAAATGGCAGGAGATCCAGACTAAACAAATTACGAGTAAAAATGAGTTGCAGTCGGAGACAGCAGAAGACAGAGCATTTTAAGTGAACTTTCTAGAATGATTGGAATGCACCCGGCCTCATGGCGCGGCATTAGTATAGCTGAACTAGCCTCCCATGGCGGGGCATTAGCAGTTTTAAAAACCCCAAAAGTCCAATCCCCGCCTAATGCCCGGGGTTGAGGGGGCGGAGGTTCACATTGACTGGTGCATAGGTCACTCAAGTCAGACAGCTCAAAAGGTGTAGACATGAAGAAAAGAACCACAAAGGTTGTAATCATTCAGAAGTTTCTGTTTGCGCTCTCAGCTCATAGTAAGCTCAAATATTAATCAGTATACGGAACGCTTGCGAATGGTAGTACTTAACTCTATCAAACTTCATGTATAAAAAAAACTTGGCAACGCTCGTCTAAAGAAGCCCGAGTTACTGCCACAAGTGGCGTCTAGTAATAAAAACAAGACGCTGTAGTCACGGGGCTACCTAAATGAACCTTGTGAGTCAAGCTGGCGCCGCAAGGAACTGTGGGATACACATTTTGTCCGGACGACAAAAACGGAAAAACAAACCTATTTTATGACTGGGCTTACCACAGGTAGCCCAGTAAAAAGCTCTTAAGTTTCTCGTTGTATCCAGTTGGTAACCTCGTTCTCATGCAGGGCTTTTTAAATGCCGCCCGAGAAAGCCCTGGAAATGAGGTTGTCTAGTTTGAACCCAATCCAACGCTGTCTTTCTAAAAACAATTTGATTTCCTGTATTTTCCGGTATTTCCTGTTTGAAAATACATGAAGTCAACTGTAAAAAAAAACACAGCCGTAAGTATTATTGGTGTAATATATAACAATCATATTACTAGAAATACAGCTAACGCAAGGATGGAATTTCAATATCCAGAAAAAGAAATTTTTGCAATAATATATACCTGTTTTTCTAGAACTTTCCGAAAGTCGTAAAATGTTAAAAGATTAAACTTTATCAACCAATAAAATTGTTACATCGTTTATAATTAACACTATGTTTACTTTGGTAGATAAGAAAAAGCTGTGACATTCATTTTAAAGATAATATGAAAATCAACAAACACTGAAAACTTCAAACTATTTCTTCCAGAAAATTAAAATGGAAAGTCAATTTCAATTGAGAACAGCTCGAATTTTATTGTCAAAGACGCATGTTGTTTGAAGAGTAAGTACTATGGTTTCTTTTCTCAGCCGTTGGGGCTTTGTGGCTTTTCGGAAAAAAATGTGTTCAATCAGACATATCTTCGTTTGTACAAGCGGGATAAACAAGTGCTTTCGATTCTATTGAAATTTGAATTGAGAGTTTGATTTTCATTCAAAAATCCCTTTTCAAGTTGTTCAAACATGTAACAGTGGAGTTTCTGCAATACAAAGTGAAGATCATTTTGATCTTTACTTTAGCGCTGTAAAAAGTTTCTTTCTAAATACATAAGGAAAGCTGACAATTAACACCGTTTTTTATACCCTGATTTGTTTGAGGAAGATCAATTCAGTCGAAACAATCGTGCATCATTAAGATCTATGTATAATTTAAAGTAGGAAAAACAAATCTGTTTTAATAGAAAATAGCGTCGAATGTTTAGAATTTCATGCCAGCACAGCTCGAAGATGAGGATAAAACGTCAACTTATCATCTTCTCCATTCAAGTAAAAAATTAAAAATTCAAATGTTCCCAAGCTCGGAGCAATCAACCAAAGATGGCTTTATTTTACAAACCTACAAACAATGAGCTTTACTTAAAAGCCATTATAGAATATATTTTCATTACAAAAGCCCTCACTTTATATACAAGTGGGAGGCTGCGTAGTGCACAAATTACGATCGCTCCTCGGGGTCAACGTTCTTGGAAGGAAATTACATCACTGACACAAAATAACTTGGATGAAAGATATCAGTTTTAGTTATGATACGTGGCAGGCGGGCTAGTAGTGAGTCTCTCTTTAATCAAGCAATCGTAGAAAACGACCAGGCACAAATAAAATTTGCTTTGAAATACTACAGCTGCAAGGTGAATGAACAAGACGGAAACGGAGTGACTGCTTTACATAGAAGCTGTATGTACGGTCGGTTAGAAATTGCACGGCTTTTACTCGACCACGGAGTTGAACTCGAAGCGAGAGACTCTAAAGGCTGGACTGCTCTTCACTATGCTGCGAGTGAAGGCCATCTTGAGTTGGTAAACTTTCTCATCTCTTCCTGTGCTAACGTTACAGCGATGACTTACGATGGAAAATTGGCAATTGATCTTGCAAAAGGAGAAGGGATGGTATTCTTACTCGCAGCCGCTATAATACAAGACGGGAAAGAAGAACTCTTATTCCGGTACATGGACGACTCAGTCAACAGTTTACAGTCACTTAAAGAAGAGGACGAAAACAATAACGAACTTGCAGGCCGAAGATCGGCATCGCTAGAGCCCTTACGAGCAGTCTCGGGAGACTTGAAACGCGCGAGCCTTGAACTTATGGCGGGGAGCTTTGGAGCGTATTTGGACGAGAAGTTCAACTTAAAGTCTTCATTGGTTAGTCTGGGGATAGTAAGCGAGGAAGAAATAAAACAGTCAAAGCCTAACACTAGAAAAGTTTCCTGTCCACAAAGTTCTGCAGCGAGCGACGTGCTGGAGGGATCAAATCTTGCAAAAGTTTCACGAGGTAGACCAAGATTATGCTCTTTTAATTCGTCCTTTTCTACTGATGTACTTCAACGGTCAGCAGTGAGTGAGACAAATCTAGCAGTTGCTGGTGCCCTCGGGGAGAATACTCCCGGAAAAGCTACTACCAAAATTAACAGGGTGAAAAATTTTGTTGATCTAAAAATGCTCGGTTCAGATGTTTCAATGTGAATTTGCTACACATATAATTAGAATTTCATTGGTCAGTTTTTATTTGTCTGAACATTTGTCCAAAGACAACCAGAAATTCGGGTATGTATTTACCTAAAAGTGTTTATTTACATGCAAGACAGAATTTACTGGAACATTTTTACAAAATGTTCCAAAACGATTTTGGTCCAATATAATTGATTCAGTCATTTGTCAAATCAATTGAATACATAAAAGCAATATTCTAAACTTTTATCAGTGATTTTTCTAACTTCGAGAAAACAAATTTTTGAAAAGAATTTTATGATTTTTTAAACTTAGATCATTTATAATTAAAAATCTAGTCAATGTACACAGAACGTATTTGTAAGTTATTCATACGTTGCAGTAGAGAAAAGAGTTGATAGTTTTTATATATATTTTTTACGTAAAGCAGTATATTATTGTTATATATGGGATTACGAGTAGTCTTTTGTATGTGTTGACTTGTGTTTAATGGCATGAGTGAGAGGTTGTTATGTATCTAAGTTGTATTGACAAAGTGAACTTCAAGTGCCTATTACATCATCAAAGACTGTGTCATACTTTAACTTTCAGGGTCAGGTAGACATTTTTTTAATTTTAAAAACAAGAAAATTACCATACAGCTCTGTTTCTGCAGTAGAGTGGTAGATAATTATATATATCTAAGCTCAGTGTAACGAGCTTGTTTTGTTTAAACAAAAATCAACCAACCTAACATAGCACGTGACCTATATCGGCCTTATTATGAGACCCTATTTTTTACAATAGTTGTAACATTTTTTAACAACACACTAAAATTTTGAGTGATTTAAAGTAGATCTTCCTTTCTAAAAAGAAGGAAAAACAATTATTTTGATATTTACCGCTTAAAAAATTAAAGAAAATTACGCTAAACATTTTGAACTTTGTTTTCATTCCTATAATAATTAAATCTTTAATCCACTGTTGTACTCAAATTTATACGTTGTTTATATACTGGTGAAGTTTGTAACAAAAATATTGTTTTTAAGACATATTCTAGATCTGTTAGGTATAGCAATGAAAAATAAATTTGCTGCTAGGAGGTCCAGTATTTGTTTTGTCTTTGGCTTGATTGATATACAAGTATACCAAGAATCCATACTGAACACATGCATCTCTTCATTCGGATAAATTATTCCAGTTACTAGTCGGCAACCTTTATCAAAAATAAACAATTGGCAGTGATTCATTTGTTTTTTTTTCGCCTTATTTAAACACAGAGTTTTAATTCCACTTACTAATTCGCTTTGGCTGCCTTCCGGAAATTAGTCGGTTAACTTAAAAGACAGCGCTAAATAGGTGGGCTGTTTAGGAGTGTATTCAACCAGTTTGCCATGTCACCACCTCTGGGAAGACTGATATATTAGTGACAAGCTGCATTATCCGGGATTAAGAGCAAGTTTAACGTTTTTAAAATAATAAAATATAACAATTCTTATACAAGTTCAACACGAAGAATGCAAGAACTTGTTGTTAAAACGTTACTGACGAGTTGAAACATTCAATTTCCATGTTGGTATTTCAATTAAAACCGATAATTACGGCGAAACTTAAAAACTTTAAAGGTAGGAAGTGTCTAATTGATCGTTAGCTGGTCACGCAATTTAAGATACTAGATGGCCGGCAATTTGTTTTTTCCCTGAATATCAAGAAATACCAACTAAAATCAACATCGAATGTTCCTATATCGAAAAAGAAACCATCAATCGAATCAGAAGGCAGTGTTAGAAGTGAAAATTGATTCTTAGTTTACTCTAGCCACACTATTGTAGTGAAACTCACTAGTCCGAGTATGACGGACGTGACAATTAATTAAGTGATTGGAAATCGGTGAACATTCATAATACAATAAGACTTGACTTTATCTTTGATGCGTCTCATGAAAGAAATTCAGACTGCCGGCCATTTAGTGTTTTGGAGTAACTACAGAATACCCCGCAACTATTGTTCTTGATTTAACCGCACATTTATTTTTAAAGAACGACGAATGCGCAGGAATAAATTATCGACAGTTGCGGGGTATTCTGTATAGTTAAGCTAGTGTTTTGACTTACCTGTAATGAATTGGACGATTTACAAATTTATTTACAACTGTTTTTGACTTACCTGACCGGCTATGAACTCTTTGGGTAGTCCTATATATTGGGTAGACGAATATCTGGGTATGGTTTTCAGACAATGCAGTCTAAAACAGGGAGTATAAATCATGGAAACTCTTGTCTATAGAACGGGGTATAAAGTTTTGCAATTCTTACAAACTTTTTAGTACAGGGTGCAACAATTTTTCCCGAGGTAAGAATTGGTTTGACTAAGTCAGTTGATGTACGTGAAGGTTTTCCTAATTCACATGCCTGACAGGCCTGACCTGTTTAGAACAGGGTATCAAAACCAAGCCATTTCTAGTTTAGAACAGGGTCCGGTTTGTGAAGGTCCAGCCGCACAATCCCCCTCAAAATTCTGGTTAGTCACATCTTGACGCGAAGACGAGTTCACTTTTGTGACGGTTAGCCTGGAAGCCGACGTGGCCACAACTCCTGAACTGGTTATTTCAAAAATCGCTATGGGGTCAGGGACGGATCCAGAAGTTTTGGAAGGGAAGTGGCTAACAAATTTTCAAAAGTCAAGCGTGAACTAGTTAGCTGTATCTAAAAAGTCAAGGTATCAGCTCACTATATAAGTAAATATCTTAATTTAAGAAGTAAAACATTAAAATTAAATGCACGAAAACTTTGCTTTATTTACAAAAGGTTATCTTATGTTTCTATGAGCGACAAACAAAGGGAAATTCAAATTTATTGTCAGATTATAACGCCATTTTGAGCAAGCGATATACACTCAAAAACTGCACTGTGGGGACGTTCTAGTTAAAAAAAACAACTGACCATAACCATGACACCTGCCGAACTTTATAGCAAATAATTCTTTCAGTCAAGAATGACTTATATAAGATGCTTTGGATTTATAGAACACCTCTTGTCTTGCCGACATTCGGGCGACCATAGTTTGTTCGTTTGAAGTTGAGTACTAGCACTTGAGTGCTAACGCTTGTTAATTGTTACTTGTATTGGTTCAGTTTCTTCAAACGTTACTGAATAGTTTTAAACACTTTAATCTTTTCCATGCATGACAACTTTGGAATTGCTTCGAACTATAAAAGCGATATCGGAAGTGCTCAACTGAGATAGAACATGAACTTGCGGTTTCGCCAACAAAAAATTTAAGTGAAATTCCTAAATGTTAAGCTAAATTGTAAAAATAGATCCATGGCTTGTACCGCGCTTAGCTTATACAAGTCAAAAGCACTTTAAACCTAAAGAGTAATGAATAATTCTTTAAATTTGAATGACAAATGTTTATGCGATTAGCTCATCTGATTCGACTTCGGTTATCAAGGTATTGTTACAAAGTTATTTTCACAATTGTTCCCGCTACTAATTAATGATAAAAAAACTTGCAGTAAAATTTGTGAAACTCAACATGAACAACTTTATTGCGATGTAATGCGATTGATAGATATTATTAACTCTATATACTCCCCAAGACAAACATCAAATGATCTCTGAACTGGTTCCAATAGTTAGAACGAATACCACCATAATTTCTATTAAATGTTCAAGTGAAAACACTGAAAGTTTCAGTGATAGCAATTTCAGGTTCAACTCAGAGTAAGACGGGAGGGAGTCGCTTACTAACTTTCCAATCAGTAGTCACAACTGATCAATATATAGTCATATCACCTTAAGTTCCAAAATACTTCTGATTGGCTGTGCTAGAATAATCTAAACGTTCCTGATCTAAAGCCAAATTTGATACTAATTTAGATAATTGTCGGGTTAATACAATATTTGCTTTTATATTAAACTTTGTATTTCACCTTTAAGCAACCAGTTAATCTAAGTTATATCGTTGGAATAATAAACAAGAACACCAAACATCACTCCTTTCTACTTTGTTGCAGTTGTTATACACTATCCTTCTTAGGATATGCACTGGAGAAGAGTAGAGATTCTTGTAGTGCGTTTCAAACACTTTGCGTCCTCTCGTTTTTAAACTAAGGATTCTGGTAAAATACTAGTTTGGGTCAGTAGCAGGAGGACAGACACTAAGAGAGGTGGAGAGATATGCGTAGATGACACTGCACGCTAATCCAAAATTTAAATGCAACTTATTAGCTGCCATTCTTTTTAACTTTGCTCTCAAGTCGGTTTTTCACGTATATTTCTCAGTTAATACTTCCCAATATTTGCTGGCCAATAAAAACCAGCATCAAAAACCAAAAACAAAAGAAAAAACCAGAAAACAAACAAACATATATTAAAAGAGGGCAGATGTAGAAGAAAAAGAGGAACATTAACAAGGATTATGGTTGTAAAAGTAAATAATGTAACTTCTTAAGGAGGATGTCTATAGGGAAATTCTTTCTTTTATCTGTTGTTTTGTTTATGTTTTCTTTATTATATTAACAAATAAGTCAAAGAACAATAAAACCAAGCAGCTGCTAACTAAACAATCTTATTAAAATTTTCTCGAACGAGACGCATTTCTTTATGAGATCGTGATTCTGTTCAGGGGGGGCATGGTTGTCAAAGTTATGGTAAGATCTCTCTGCCTTCCGTCCTCAAGGTTCCTTGTTCGATCCCCGGTTCGGCAGAGATTTTAGTATGTGTGTGATCTTAATTCCTTTCCGCTTAAGCTAACCCAGCTTTCGCCGGAATCTCCCGTGTTGAAGTAAATAGTACAAGGCCTAGGGCGAGTCAAGACTCCGCCTCATCCGCGCTTGACACCGCTTTACCATGGAGGTAAAGCCGATTTACCTTAGCTTGGGACTGGTATAGGAAATGTTGTCCCCTTAGTTTCTGGAGCCATCCCTGCGCTAATATTTATTTTTCGCGTGTCTTTTAAAAAGTTGTAATCTTTTTGCTCGGAGTTTAACTTTAAACATATGCTTGATCAGAATTTTTTACAGGACGGGGGGAGGTTGAAATAAAGAAGGGAAGGATTGTACAGTTAAAACAAATGAAGTTATTACCTAAGAATCTCTAAACAAAATATTGAGTTCTAAGCCTTCTAGTTCCATTTTCAAAGAGAAATTACAAGGCCTTGTCCAGAAAGATTTTGGTTCACAATTAACGCTAACGAATGTTAATAAGTTGTTGATCAGGCATGCATATCGTATACAAAGGGCGGCGGATTTTTGTAAAAATGCTTGGAATTATTGTTGTACGTGACACTAAGTCTGGGAAAGTAAAGTTTCAAAAGATTTCCTGTTTTTGTAATAACATCATAATCGGCCACGAACTTTTACAATAGCGAGTTAACGGTACGGAGTATTTTGCCTCAAGCTGATAAACTGAGCAGTGAGTAGAAACAAACACCGGCTTTTTTTAAAGACTGAATTGATAGACGATTTTAGTTCATTTTAATACTTGAATTTACACTATTTTACAAAACTTTTAAGTTTTTAAATCAGGCTAAACGTTCTTTAACTATTCTTATTTTCATGCTGCAAACATGTTCATAATCAGGCGAAACATTAATTTGGCAGCAGTAATTCTGTCGTATCAAGTAAACTGAGTAAAAGTGTTTCATTGAGACTGCAAATATTATCTGCAAAGAGATTGGCATTTTAGTTATCAGCTATACAGTCAACGTTGTGCTAAAAAGCATAAGCTGAAAAACATTTCTGTCTTAATTTTTTGTTTCGAATTTCTGCATTATGAAAAACAAAAACTTTAAAAAAAATAATCAAACCCGACGTTCTCAATCCTGACTATTCAAAACATGTTTTTAAATTTTTGGCATTTTTCAGTATAACGTATAAATAAAAGACTTCATCAGCAGATATTTTCAAACAAATCCGGTCATGGCTTGAAGAACTAGAACGTTCTTTGGGCTTGCACAAACACTAAAGCATTTTTGCCTCACCACGTGGCCTCATTTATCATTGTCAATGGTATCACATGCATATATATTGTATAATAAAATAACTTTATGGTCAAATTGAGATTTAATCAGTCGGCATGTTAAAAGAATGCCTTATCAAAGTTATTGCTAATTACTGCAGGAAATTGATTACCTTTTCATAACGATAAAAATTCAACTTTGTAAAACTATATTAGTTGGAGTAAATGGAGTCTAGTATGTTAGATTCCTGTTGAGAAGTTTTGTTTTAAAAAAATAAACAGTTTAACACATGAAGGTATGACTCAAAATTAAACATTTTTAGGTCAGTTGAGAATTTTTTTACCATGGCCTTTTAAAGTTGGCTGCGAGCATTAGACCAATAGGTTAAAATGTCTTTTAGTCCTAGAGCTTAATTGTAACTAAAACAATTTGCATTCCACCGTCAAGTTGTAATAACTATACTTAGAATGAGGCTGCGTTTTTCTGCCAAAGGGTCGAAACGCCAGCTACTCCCATTTACGGCGATGTTCACATAAGTCACAACCTTCAGCTGTCGAAATTTCGCTTGTCCTAAAAGTCGCTATAAAAATTATATAAACAATGATGTAATGAAAAAGGGCTCCTTAAACTTAAAGTTGATTTATAACAATAATTAACGTCTCATTGGACGCACGGTAGTTCTTTATACATAAACATTTGAAAGATAGACCAAGATCTTACACTGAATAATTTAACTTGACATGTGGTTATAAGGAGTTTTTTGTGTTAAGTGATTGTAGCAAGCTTGAATGGAGCTAACTTGATGAATAGTTTTTGAAAACTTTAATGAATTGTGTCCGGGTGGTGCAATTTGCAGAATACTGGTCGGCTAGTATCTACAGCGGCCGCTGACCAGCTGTCGTATTTTTGTTCAAAAAAGAGAACTACTTCAAATTTAGCATGGCAAGTAATA
>JAPEIX020093331.1:0-10417 GCA_026122405.2 Zoanthus sansibaricus
TTCTTTTGCTGTGTTCCTGACCTGTTTCCTACCTTTTCGTGTTCTTTTGCTGTGTTCCTGACCTGTTTCCTACCTTTTCGTGTTCTTTTGCTGTGTTCCTGACCTGTTTCCTACCTTTCGTGTTCTTTTGCTGTGTTCCTGACCTGTTTCCTACCTTTTCGTTTTCTTTTGCTGTGTTCCTGACCTGTTTCCTACCTTTTCAGGTTTCTTAGTTGTTTTCCTACATTACCATAGTAACTAACCTTACCATGTTTCTTTCTCGTGCTGACATTTTGTTAGTACGATATTATTTCGTTAGTATTAGGTTTTGATGAGCTAGACGGTATGGTTTTCTAAGCCAAGTAGTTAGCTAGCCTTTAAACAATATCCTTATTTTCATAAGTAAAAGTTTTGCGTTCTGACAGTTCTCGGAAAAACAAAGTTTGAAACTCAATATTGTACTATTAACATGTATCAAACTTGGCTGGTTAGTGGAGCTTCCATAATTGAAAAATATTCTAAAATTCCTAAAAACAAACAAGAGCAACGTTATAAGTATTCTTTACGTTTTTATGTGGTGATGTCATACTTTTCAATCCTGTTTCTGCACGGGGCATGCATTGTTGTTTTGTTGCATTGTAGTTTGGAGTAAAAGAATAAAATGGGATGTGCCTGGGAACAAAAATTTATTGATCGGTCGAGTTCATATAGATCACATAAACGCATTCATGCCTTAAAAATTGAGATGAGTTCTTTACATGTAACTGTGATCTCGCTTAACGTACCTTGGTAATTTTGATATTTTTAGGCTTGGGGTGATCTTTATCGGTGCCGCTAATCAAAAGTCGAAAAAAAGCATCAAACTTCTTGCGACTATCGCCATTAATTGTGGCCCCGATACTCCATACAACAGAGAACAAAAATAATCCCATTAGCCAGTTTGTGATCTGCAATAAAAATATTAACAAAAATCAACTGAAGTATTTACTCTAATTGTTTTCAATAATTCACATTAGTATAAAATGAACTTAATCAATAGAAAGGCTAAATATGTTATAAGGTAATGTTTTCAGTCGGCCTGACCATCTTCATCTTCAACAAGACCAAAGATGTTTGTCTTTTAATATATTTAGTTTATGTTTAAATAATCAATATTTTCCCATTTGGGAAAATGAGATAGAGTTTACAGTATAGTTGTATACAGAATGGGCGTGGTAGGTGCAGTTGGTAAGATCTCTCCGTCCAACCACAAGGTCCCAGGTTCGATCCCCGGCTATGCTGAGATTTGAATATTTGTGTAACCTTCTTTACTACCAAACATTGTCCAGTGGCGGCGTGGTTGGCTTAGCTGGTATAAAATCTTTAACTTTCAATCACAAGGTCCCGGATTCGATCTCGGCTCTGTCGAGATTTGAACATTTGTGTGACCTTCTTTTTCACAAAAATTGACTCGGTTTTCCATTCTTACGAGGCCGGTAAATAAGTGTCAGCCTCTGAAGGAAGCTAATCTGTAATGGATTAGTGTCCAGTGCAGGGGAAGTAGAAGACTCTCATCCACTCAGCACTACATAAAGTGGAGATAAGTACCGGCTCCAATAAGACATTAGACTCTGAAAAAAAATAGTAGAGAAAATACAAAATAATACTAGTCATTGTTTCGTGAGGATTGGGTTCGATTCCCGTTCGAAGCAATACTCAGGTTCTTAATATAATTGAGGAAAAGGTGCTGTCTTTGCTTTAACTTTTTCATATGGTCGGACCTTTGCGTCTTCTCGGATAGGCACGTTTAAACGTGTGTCTATTTAGGATTTCGACACTCTTTCGGGAGACTTAAAAAAAGGAACCTACATATTATTCAAAATATTTTGAAAAGACAAATGCCCGTTACAACAAACCTGACTGGCAGACAGACGATCTGGACCTTCAGCGTGATCCTGGGCTTTAATTTCATCCATGAGACAAGAGTATAACTTCATAAACGATGTAATAAGGTGTAGTTCAGATGTTTGGACGAAAAACTTGCATTCGTGACGAATAAAATCTTAAAACGAAATAATGCACGTCAGTGTTTGAAGTCAGAAGAAATCGCATAAAGCAACATATTTGTAATTTTTTAACTTTAAAAAGAACTACTTGCATAAGGTATATGAACTACATGGTAAATATTCCTTGTAACAAATGATTTTTCTAATGGTGTGTGATAGGGTCTAGCAACAATGTATAAACGACAATATTAAACTTGACAAAACATGTAGTCTGAAAGTTTATTTAATTTTCTCATGCAAAACACTTCAAAAGCACTTCAGTTTTACACTTCTTTTCAACACAAACAATAATAAATCTTTTCCTCTAGAAGATAATGACTAGAGCGTAAATCTTTCAACTCACCATCTGCATTCTCACACGCACCATTTGAATGCTTTTTTCAGAACTACACAACGAGTACCTTACTGGTGAAAAAAAAAAAGCAGCCAAGGAAACTAAAATATTAAATCACAGAAACATACCAAAGCAGGGTTGTATCAACCAGTTGAACATTTCACGAATAAGCTCTTGATTTGCTTTGTCCAGTGTGCTTGGTAGAGTATTCATGTAAGACTCAACCAAGGGTCTCCAGCCCAACTGGTGAGGTTCAAGGTATATCATACCACATCGGCTGACAGTTGCTGGCGAGGCTTGTTCAAGATCAGACGGCTCGAAGATCAAACTTTGCTTGTTGCTCATCTGGATAATCTCGCCACTCATCAAACACAACTGTAGCCAGAAATAAAAAAAGGTTATCTATTTATTTTTAATCGTGTGATTTATCATTAATGGGTGATAATAGATAGTAGAACATTCAACCATCAAATACAGCATAAGTTTGTCATTTACTAACGCTATTGTTTCAGCGTACTGGAACTTGTTGATCATGAACTGTTAAAACAGAGCTCGAAATTCAAAGTTACATGCTTTACTCTTTCATGTTCTGTTTCTATTAATTTTTAAACCAAAAGTATGTTAAAAGTAAAAAAGACATTTACGAACTGTTTCTATATTATGATACGATGTCAAACTGTTTCTTTTGTTTTATCTCGCATCATATGTATTTTTGAGCTTGCAATGTAATTCATGCAAGGTAGTCTGAGATGGGCAAAGAGATGTACACTGCTTTTGCCACGCAATTTGTTGAGTGTTTGACTTCAGATTAAATGATGATTGTGATAGTTGTGGTGGTGGGGCAGTGATTGTGGTGGTGGTGGGGCTTTAATTGTGGTGGTGGTGGGGCAGTGATTGTGGTGGCGGTGGGGCAGTGATTGTGGTCGCGGTGGGGCAGTGATTGTGGTGGCGGTGGGCAGTGATTGTGGTGGAGGTGGGGCAGTAATTGTAGTGGCGGTGATATTGATGATAACGGCAATAATGATGGCGATAATAATGGTGATAGTTCTGTTGGTTATGATTATCGTAGTATTGGTGATGATGATTTTCGTAGTGTTGGTGATGATGATGGCATAATGGCTGTGGTTAAGGTGGTAGTGCTGATAACATTGATAATAATCACGATGATGACAATGTTGTTAACAATGATGATAACAATAACAAATGTAGGTCTCTCGGGGTAATGCTATTATTCATTGGTTACGTTCTAGTCCATTATTTTTAGTAGATACTTCTAAATGTATACATTACTACAAAATGTCCTGTTTCTCAAATGTTTAAAAAATCTGCTTCTATAATCTTTTAAAAGATAATGGTGGTTTTGGTAGTATGGATGATGGTAGTGCTGGAGGTGGTAATGACGGTAGTAACGGGGAAAATTTTCAAAGTTGATTTTGAGTTATTATGCGCGAGAGGAAAGGAAACCGCAATATGCACAAGTGGCAAACTATGATTAAAATACTCTCATTTCTGCGTTATACAACCGCGCAAGTAACTCAGTTTTCATACTAAGCAATTTCTGTTCCAATCACCTTCTTATTATCATCCAGCACAGTATTCATGTTTTCAATCCACACAGCGTCAACGGGTCCGTCAAAGATGAGCCACTTCCGCTCATTGGTAGTGGAGCTGGCTTGTTCTCGAAAGGTGTTTGCTAACACTCCATCCGACCACTCATGAGAAACTGGGTCAAAGCAGCCGTACAGCTGTCCCATCGTAATCGACTTGGGGTTTATGATCTTGTACACTACCTGAGGACGACAAGGAACAGAAGCAGTAAGCACTTTTCATTTCATAAGTTCTAGTAATAAGAAAACGCCACATGAATAAAGTTCGTTAGCATTTACTTCCGTAATTTAGGGGACTCAGGGTAGAAATCCTTATGATCATCGCCTTATCTAGAGTAAGTAGTAGACACTTTATACAAAGGTCTGACCAAGGACCAAGATGTCAAACATTAGTTCTAACATTTCGTTCGCAAAACAATTTATTGACCTTCTTCTATTTAGTTTTTTATTTACTTCTTGCTTTCAGTTCAGTATGTAAAACAAAGCCAAAGAAGGATAACAGCTGAGGGAATGATCTAAACCAAGAACATAAAATACTATTTATGAATAACAATAAAGAAAATAACAATCTGCCATGCAAGGTAATATTGCCGATAAAGGTCAAGAAAAGATCTAAAAGTAACAGGAGCTCAGAAGAGTGTGAAAACGTGTGAAATCACGGATAAGATTTGATCCCTTGAAATATATCAACTTCTTGACCTCAAGTTAATGTAAGTGGTAGATCAACATAATCGTTGTAATTAACTTTATTTCATATGTTATGTTACCTCAAATCACTGTTTAATTGTTGCAAAACATCTACTTACTGAGTCGTGAGGGTACCCGGCTTTGTGAAGATCGGTTAAAGAATCTGAAAGAACCTGAGAAGCAAACATATAATCAATTAAAACTGAGAAACGATTTTAAAATTGTAATTTTAAACAATAGATTAAGGTTTAATGTAAACTATGTATAAGCCATCAAACGAAAACATTTCATTCTAATGCATGAAATCAGAAAGAAACAATTCATGTTCTTGAAAGGTCTTTCATGAGTGAACCAGAGTACAAAATTTGTATCTCCAAGATACTAGAGAGCTTAAGCACCGAAACACTTCTTCACGACGGAGGTCTAATTTCCCTGAGTAGACTGGAACAAGAACACCGTTTTTGGCGCGAATTTTTAACTTAAGCAGCGCGCGTATTACAACAACGCACGCACGCAGGGTAAAAAGGCCGAAAACTAACTTTGAAGAGCTCAATCGTAAACAAGCTTTAACTTGTAAAATTGGCTATACATACGGCAAGAACCTGGAGCAAAAGCCAGAGTTAAAGTAATTGTATAAGTAAATCATTTACTTACAAAGGTTTATTGACAATTTGCTAAGTACCTGAAAACCATTCCTATGATAAAACAACGAAAGACCAACACGGAGGCAAAAAACGGCTTGTAGGCCTCCATGACATTCACCACGACCGCATGACATGTTCAGGTATGTGGTATCTGCTGACCATTTAGTTCCGGTTGGCCTCCGTGACAGCAAGAGCGCCTGGTGCTTAAGCCCTCTATTATCATTTTTAAAACGTAAATATCGAAGACAAAAGGTGGTGTCCACCATCCTTGCTTACGTCATTCATATTACGAACAAAGTTTTTCAGTGGCTAATGCTACATACCTTGAATGCCATAGTCTTGCCACCGAGTGGATCTCCAACGATCATGAATCCGTGTCTAACAATCATCATCTCGTAGACCTGTCAGATAAAAACATCAAAGAAACAGTCAAAGTTTGCTTAACTACCTGCTGGCTAAACCTGTTTTGCTTAAGAGTTCTTTTGGATTATTTTCTTTGAAACTTTGGAACATATTTTGTTCCAATTACTTCTGATCGCTGTACTTGAACAATAATAAAAGGAAAATTGGCAAAGGTTGACAGAATTGTAAAAGGCATTTCATAAGGCTTACCTGGATGATCTTGCTCAAGTACCAATCAGTGGCCTGCAGGTTACGCTTTGAACAGTTCTCCTTCATTGCCTCTACAAGTACCCCATAATCTGGGTTGGGCCAGGGTGTTCCAGGGAATAAATCGGAAATGATGCCCTCAAACAGAGGCACGTCCTATTGGGAATATTAATAACAACGGTCGATCAATATACTATTCATCTCAAGATACCAAAATAATGAACAATTAGTCACAAAAGTGGGAGCGAATAGTGGTGGATGGCGAGGTAAATATTCGCCACTTTTACCGATACTGAGGTGAATAATTGTTTTAGTATATACGTCACAAGCTGAATAACTAACGGACCAAAGATAACTTTGTTTGTGACATTTTGAAACCGAAGCGAAAAAAGGAAGTCATTTTGCACTTGGCTAATCACCTCCTTGCTAGCCAACCAGCGTGTGCGAAAAGTAATATTCACTTGTGTGATTTAGACTAATAAAGGTTATTGTTGTATACCTATCTATTGTTATGAAAAAGTCATTGTACCGTGGTTATTAGCATGGCATAAAATGATTTTCTTTACAGATATTTATCTATATATCACATACATAAATTCCTTTTCTTAGTCACTTTAATCTCTCTTCCCTGTTAAGAATATCGCAACATGTAAGAGGTAAACTAGGTTTCTATTTACAGAGCTCCCGAGTGAATAGTTGCGGTACAAACTCAATCACAACAATAGTTGTACACATTTTGCTGGCAAAGATGGACTCATTAAAGTGAATCTGTTCTCCACAGCTGCTTCATAGCTCAGTTAGAAAAAGTTTGATTTAAAAGACGTTATATATAACAGCGAATGGACAGCTACCAAACCATCATAATCATAAATACTATCACCACAACATCACATCACAATCAACACCAACATTACCATTATCATCTTTATAATCATCAATCATCACGATTCTAATCCTCACATTCTCAAAATGTCTGTTAATTACACTTGTGGCTTATCCGTAGCTAAGTTGTGCATTTACTTTTTGTGATATCTTCGTATATAGATTTCCTTACTGTTTCATTTACTTTTTGTTCAGTGATTTTTACTTTTTGATTCACATCACCCTCACTACTTGGGACTAGTGACTGCATTAAAATTGTAATAGCCTCTAGTTACTGAGTCTCCGACTAGTTTTCAACAACTTCTGGAGACCAAGCACTCTAATATGCAATGTGAAATCGTCAGATATGTAAAGCGAGTTTGAAGTGTGAAATAAGATGTTGTTGTAAACATTACTTTCACCATTGTAATTCCTCACCTGAGCTAAGAACTTGGCCAAGTTAACCTCCAACACAGCTCGTAACATCAGTTCTGCCTCATCATCGTCTGGATATCGTAACTTAAGATTGCCTGCTGCTGTTAGCACAGACTTAACTGCACGCATTCCATAGTCATAATGAGACTGCGATGAGAGCTGTTCGGAGCATAGTTGATAGGTGGCCACAATCTTCTGCGCCAAGCTACAAGGGCAACAACAATACTTGTTATATACGATCAAAGCCCATTTTTCTCGTACTCCTATTGGACGAAAGGACATTATGTAAACGTGAACAAGTTTTGCTGTTTCCCGGCAACCAAGAGCTCAGCGGGCAGTAATATGTTATGGATCGGTAAACAGCAAAACCAGAAGTTAATTGTAATTCAGCGTGATTTCAAAGATTCCCAAAACGCAAGTTGGATAATAAAAACTTTTGTAAAAGATACATTTTGTTCTTCTTTGATATTTGGTATAAAACAAAACGTTTATTGACCTGAACCTCGGGAAAGCAGTTAGTTTTGTGTTCCCTCGAAGGCCATGTTTCCCTCGGCTCTGCCTCGGAAAACATCGGCGGTCTCGGGACACAAAACATACTGTTTCCCTTGGTCTCAGTCAATAAGTGTTTACGTACATTCGTGTTAATGAGAAACAAGTAGCAATTTCAAGTCAAGAAAAGTCATGCCAAAGTTTTACTGAATTCCGCCTAACTTTTGAAACAATGAAAGTTAACATCCTACTTTCACATAAAGCAAAAATTTAGGTGAATTCTTAAGATTGCAGAAATATCAAAATTTAGAATTTTTTCAAGACTTGCTTATTTTAATCTGTACAAAATGAAATATAAATTGGAAAAGTGAAAGGCGTTGTGCATCCTGTTACAATTGGCCCTATTTTTAACGAGCCATTGGCCTACAGTACGAATGTGCTGCTCAACAATCACACTTTGAGCACGTGTAGATGAATACGGAATTAATTAGAGTCCATGTGGCCAAGGAGTCTAATCATTTTAGTATCACTCAACCGCTCAGACAAAATTGCATTATAAAATTAACAATTACTTGTAATTCGAAAATGTACATGTAACAGGGGTTAAAACAAAACAAGATCTTCTCCAATTCATAACGAATATCAAACGAGCCTAAAGAAAAATGGCATCTCAAAGAACGTAAAGATTAATAAGTATCACTTAAGACTTACCTTCGTGCATTGAGGAATCCCATAGAATACAAAGAGATCTCACTGATGAGAGCGTAATCCGGGACCATCATAGCCACAGTGCGAAACAAAACCTAGTAAAGACACTTTTTGTTCATATAATATTTCCAGTGTTTTTAAGATAGCACAATGTGCTAGTAGCTAACTTAAAGCCACTATACAGGGCTCGTCCGCTTTTCTCAAAGCAAACTTTAAGGACTTTTTTAGGACTTTTTAAGGTAAGATTATTGGTTTTTGAGGACCTAAGCCATGGGACATCAACCACCAGAACTGACCTAAAACATAACGAAACAATATTGATTTTCTTTGATACAGTTAAGTACATGACTCGTGATTCAAACAAAATGCCATCTTCAGTGACAAAGCAAAAATTTAAGGACTTTTTACGGACCATGACTGATTTTTGTAAAATTTAAGGACTTTTGAGGTCTCAAATTTTGGAAAGTAAAAATTAAGGACTTTTAAGGTTTTTAAGGACCTGGACGAACCCTGACTATAATCGGCACTATAGCTACGTTAAAGGTGGGCTTTACACCTTCAAACTAATAATAGTGCGCCTGATTGCTAGCAATCATGGACAGTCGACATGACATAGCTGGCAAAGGTTCCCCGAAAGAACAAAAGTAATGGTAAAAGGGCAATACCTGTGGAATATGGCTATAAAGATGAACTAGCTTAAAACCATACTATTGGGTACTAGGGCCAAGCTTGCTAGCTATGCCATGCCGATGAGGCCTAAAAAGGCCGAAACAACTGTCCACAGCTGCTATAGTAATCAGTATCACTATTTTTATGGTAGTTTAAAAGGTAAAGCCCACTACCAACGTGGCCATATAGTGCCCAACATAGTGGCTTCAAGTTAGCTAATTAATCTTTATAGCTACATCCCACAAGCATTGCGCATTTTGTTAGTTTAAGACATATTAGTATTCGACTGCGCAAAACGTTAAACTTGATTTACAGAGAATCAATTACACACAGTACACGGTTATCGACACTTCTCCAATAACAATAAACAAGCATAATATACTTTTGGGACTCGTCATGAATGAATAGAGAAACAACTCTCAAACAGCTCAATCGTATGATTCATTACAAGTAAATAAAACATCGTTCAAAAACAAATGCTAAAAATGTGTATTTTACTAAAAAAATAATTGAGTTTGTAAAGGTATTTTGGAGAACATAACTTTTGCAACAGAAAAATATTACCTTTTAAATCAATCAAACAGATACATCTTTTTTAATCTAGCAGTAACAACGCAGCTCTTAAACTGCAGGTGAATCTTTCGCTTAAGAGTAGTAAAACGTTTCTTAATTATAGACTAACAGAAATAATAATTGATGGTTACCTTTAGATTATCTGGGAGTTCCTGTCGTCCAGCATAGCCAGGATTCATTGTAATGAACATAGTACAAGTTGGGTTTAAGCTGAGATCTGTTCCCTCAAACACAAACGTTTTAGCGCCAGCAGATATGGCATTCTGGATGGTAGCAATCTGCTGAGCCACCACAGACAGCACCTGAAAAGCGAGTATAAATTGAAGCTTTAGTAACGCAAATCATTATCTCTCTCTTAGTTCCTCATTCCAACGTGGAATAAAGGGCCATTTATTGTGTCTTCCTATCTCTTTTTATCTATGGCTATTCTTTCTGCCTCTGCCCATGTTCTGAGCCCCATTTGACATCTCTCTCTTTTGACTGTTCTTCTCCATGTTTCTCTCTTCCTTTTCCTTTCTGGTGCCCACGTTAGTGCAGTTCTTGGTATCGAATAGATCTCGTTTCATTCTCAATACATGTCCAATCCAACTCCATCTCCGTATTTTTCTGTATATTAACGTTTTATTAAATATTGCATTTCTAGCGTTCTGATTGGCTCACTCAATCTCGGTTATCAGCTCATATTATATCGAATGACCACATATGGAAACTAACTGTGTAAAGTGTTGCCAAGCTGAAAAATGTCAGAATAAAATTTTGTTGTCATTTTCAAGTATT
>JAPEIX020093397.1:0-10415 GCA_026122405.2 Zoanthus sansibaricus
TTCCATACAAACTCTCTTATTTTGAGCCACTTTGCCTACTCGCCAAGATGGCGGCGAAAACCGTGACAAGGTCTATTGGAAAGGCTGCGAAGTTTCGACTACAACATGTGAGTCTTCATCAGGCAATGGCATAACCGAACTGCTTTGCTATCGCTAGTAAGATTCTTATCCATTACTGTGCCCAATAGATCACTGTGATCGTTAAAATCTTCTCCGAAAATAAACAAATTTCTTCTTTTAACTCTACTACTCATTTCACTTATCCATTATCACCAAAACCCGGCCATAAATTACTTCAAAGTTCGTTTTAAAAACAGTACTATATTAATAAGCGCAAAAGATTTTATACAATAATTTGGATGGTACGTGCGTTTTGATTGGTCAACAAGTGTATTTTCATAGCACTATAGCATAGTGCACGCAAATGACGTAAGCAACATGTCTGGCTATCTAATACAGTCTCATTAAAGAAATCAAACTATACAAACACACTTTGTAGATCATATTTTTCTTTGTTAACAATTCTGTTGACTTCTGTGATTGTTTTTATATTTGAAGCAGTGTCGTTCAAAGTTCGATTGTTTAATATACGAGATGTTATTCATACGCAATATCAAGCCAGCACTCGATAAGCAATCGGACACTGTACGTGCGAAGGTCTGTGTAATTAACAAAGAAAACAAGCAGTTGAACTCTGTATAAGCAGCTGAACTCTATTTAAGCATGAATTCCGTCAAGACACTGTTTTTGTAGTTATTTTTCGAACTCTAATCTAATAAATTCATTTTGAAAATGATGTCCAGCGCGAGGTCGAAACGTCAAATCTCTAATAACTACTTAACAAAATAAATAAAAATTAAGAAATTAAAAAATAAATGAAACTAATTACTCTATAAAAGAAAAAAATAGCATGTATGTTCTCCGTACCTTAATAGCATGGTGAAAATCTCGGGAAAATTTGTGAGAATTCTCAAGCAGGTGAAAACCGTCGACAGCGTCTTGGGTTACTGATCTACTCTCGAATTCTCCCAAACATTCACTTCGGTTTCACCTGGCTATGAAGGCACGGGGAACATGTTTTATTTTTTGAATAATAAAATCAAAACTCACCAGGTTGATTGTGTCGTTGAACTCTTTGAAACTTTGGTCTTGGTGCAACTTCAAGGTCAGCTAACTCATCCTGGAAAATGGTTAAACAATGTTGAGTTGAGATTAAAATAATTAACATAATTAATTACAAGCAACTATTAATTAAAATTGGTTAATATATGAGCAGACAAATTCATTTATCTATACTTACCATATTGGTTTTGCATATATATTTTTTTATAATTAATTATTTTAACCACAGTTTGTTATTTATGGCAAAAGTTTTAACCTCTCAAATGATCCAACAAAACATCAAGTTCTTTACCTTTGCAAGAACCAATGCAGAATGAAGGGTGCGTTTCTTTTCTCTTTCCCTATATTAACAAACAAGTAATTAAATTAAAGAATAAAAATTGCCGTGTATAATTCTCCCCAAAAAGCTGAACTCATCAAAGTAGCTAATCATCGCAATCCTTTATGAGCTCAACAGTCTCTGAAGCCGGAACTTATCTTGTTATCTAAGGTGATCAGAGGGAAGAGGGATGTTCGAGATCAGCTGAAAATTGAAAAGACAGGAGAATGACCACTAACTGTGTTAAAAACAGCATTCATTAACTTGAACATTCACATTCGTTATACGATACAATGCTGGAAATTTATATCTCACTTAAAATTTAGGGGGAAGCCTATAGTGTGCCAGAAATATAAAGATGTTAAAAAAACTTTTTCATGAAATTTAAACTACGCATTAATCAACCCTCTAACCTGATGGCAGCCAGGAGAGCCGAGGTCTGAATGGTGTGTTCTTCTAGCTGATTAATTCCACCGGTACTACTGACCTAATGTAATCAATAACAAGCTTAACAGCAAAACCAAAGTGACGAGATTTATTTGATAACAAAACATATTTGTTTCTGGTACTAATTTTTGGTAAACACAAGTTGAGTCGACTCATTTGTCCTTCAACAAGGCAGCTAAGAGCAGCTAATGTAAAACATTAATTTTTAGCACTTTGATGCTTACTGAAGTGATGAAGATGTGATTTAAAACTAATCTTATTATCATTGTACAGCAGTTATAAAAGAAAAACATTTAATGTGTCAGAAAATCAGTAGGACGGGGAAACTACCACTATTGGCAAAAACATATATTAGAATCATCAACTTTTCAAAGTAATGACTAGTTGTCAACAAGAGTTAATGCACATTGAGTACACTTACGCCCTGAGCCATACTGCGAGTGAACAAGACCGGCTTGGGACCAAATGGCGTAGTGGGCGTCAAACGTGTGAACTTGCTTGGTGGATGGAAAAGAGTGTTGGGCGAAACACTGGTTGAATCTGTCCATTAATTAAATTAATTAATTTCAGATGTATTTCTAGATTACTTAACTGGCACAAAACTTTAAATAAACAAAACTACTAAGGCAAGAGATTTGAGAATATGGGGCAAAACAAAAAACCCTCTTAAATCTCCTTTTTGTCCGTGGCATATCTACCTATAACAGAGAGGCCTTTGAGAGGGGTGACACAAAAAAGTAATACAAAGTATGGATTGAGGGTTTGAAGAGGAATAACCAACCATACATGTAAAAATGGATATTGCTTAAAACGTACAAGGAAGCATAACCAATGAACATTGTAGAGTTAAAGCAATTCTATAGCACGCATAGTTGTAAGTGAATTACAGTAGAGTCTGCAAACTAAATCATGGAACGTGGAATGTCAAAACCAGGCCCAAATTGGTAAAGCAGAACAAGTTGAAGCACAGATGAAAAGAAACACGAGCATGGATCATAGTTATTGTATTCGAATATGAACAAGAAGGTAAACCTGACAACGGTGGGATAGCATCTGAAGCTGTTTTAAGCCCATTCATGGTCACCATTAGTTACATTATAGATGAAAGCAGGGTTGAGAATAAGATATGAACTTGGCGAAGATATTTTGAAAGTAGTATTTTAAAGACTGCTGTTTTTGTTGTTCTTCTCCGCCACTTTTCAGCATGTGAAAATATTCAAATAACAAATGATATCGCATGTCTCCGGCACTTATTGCTTTCCCTGTGAGAGGCACATAGCCAACTTATCATCATAGTGTGACCTGCTCAAATAGAGCCACATACAGTACCTCAAACCCATCCAATAATACAGAATACAACCTTCAGACACAGGCTACAACTCAAGGCTACAACAATTTGAATGTTACCTGGCGAGTTCTGCTTCATCCACTTCTGAAGTCTTCTTTCTGCACTCTTTGATTCATCCTTGTTTTTTCTCTCAGCTCCCTAGGGAATAAAAGTTAGAAAAAGAAAAAATATTCCAATTTTCAGTTGACAAGTAATTCATTTGAGCTAGGTAAGGAGCTATTCCACGCTATTTTATCATATTATTTCAAATAACAATACGTTTTGCCCTCAACCGAATTCCATATGGGTCGCAATTTTTTTACAACATTTCATTAGATATTCACCTCACAGTATATCAAGAACATTTGTGTATAAGTAAAACCACTACGTAACGAATTTTACGAAACATTGACCCAAACAAGAAAATCGTTATGACACGGCCCCTTTAAAAATGTCTATACAAACCTTGTCCCTAAAAACTTTAATTTGACATAAAGCTCTGTGGATGGGTTCAGCATCAGGGTTGGTCAGATCTTCATACGTGTCAATTTGTAAATGAAGAGGAATTCCCTGTAAATTAAAACGAGAAGACTTGATCAGACACTGTCTAGCTGTGACAATTTATCATTCAGTATTATACGAAGTCTTATGCAGAATGATCCTGATGAGGATGCAGGAAGGATTTCAGAAGAAGCTATGACAAAAACAGGAGAGGAAGAAAGACAACTGAACAGATTTGCATCCTGACAAATATTTTAGAACAGAGTGCTGAATGGCAAACATCCTTGTACACTGGTTTCATCGACTTCAAGAAAGATTTTGATAGAGTGAGAACATTCTCAGGCACTATGGCACTCTTGAAAGCTTCGTTGACATCATACAAGAGCTACCTGCTGCACTGTTGAAAACAGGCAAACATCAAATTTGGTAAAATTCTACAGAGACAGGGGTTAAGCAAGGCTGCCTTATGTCAAGTTTTCTCTTCAACATCATTATCATCTGGGTGTCGAGGAACACCATCAACGCAAGGAGAAGCCTAGAAGTCTCATCTCAGAAACTGTGAAGGTCAGACAATGCAGATGGATCGGCCAGTAATAGTAACATTCTGCTTTTTTCGGCACAACATAAAATCTTTACATATTGCCAAAGCACGGTATTTCTAAAGACTACACTTTTTTCTTGACACTAGCAGTACTTAACAATGAAGTTGAAATATAATTTAATTGATGTATTAATACTAAAATAACGTTATATAACATCTTGACTTAGCTTAGGGGTAACGATGTTGATATAATTTATCAGATACAATATTGCGGGTTCAGAATTTGAGTGAAAAATACTAACAATAAAATTTTCTTTGTTGTCTGTTTTAAATTAAATTTAAATCCAATTTCTTGAAAAAATACATTTTTATAACTAAAGATAAATATAGGGTGCAATTAAAAAGAACATGAATTTCATCTTCCATTTCATGAAGATTACAAAACTCACAAATTCTGTTTTCACATGGTATTTAAGGTCTACAACAACGTTTTGATTCTACAAAAGCAACGTATGGTTACTAGTTCGAAATCTTGTGTATTCTTTTTTGAGAGACCTTCAAAATTTTGCACCATTTCTAGATAAAATTCTGAAATAGAAATCCTTCGAAACTTTCTTGTATAAATGAAACTTGGGAGATGTTTCAATATTTTGTTTCCAGAATTCTGAGTATTCATTCTTTACATATGAGATCATTTCTGATAGATGTTCATGTTGAAGTTAGTGCAGCTGTCTTAAATGGGCCGATATGCAAAACTTTAATAATCTAAGCAGTTTGTTGTGATTGGAGTTGTAAACCATGTTCTGAAGAGTGAGAAAGATAACAAGTACCATTGCCAGGTTGTTCTCTCTTGGACCCCTCGATTGGATTGGTCAAGCTGGAATCAGGAAGAGCAGGAAGCCAAAGACCGTAATGGATGTTGGTACATGGCTCTGTGCTCCACTCACTGCAGCAAAGATGAGTGAGCTATCTGTATAGAGTATTTTAAGTTCATGACAAAACTAACAAAATAAATATAATCAATTGAGGTCATTAAAGCAAAAACAATGTTTTTTCAAGAGTAAGGGAACTTACCCTAACACCCTTTTGTGGCGAGAAGTCTGTACTCAAACAGTTGATCCTAATCACGATCCTGGCATTAAGGTTGGGGCTCCACGTGAAACCAGCGGCATTATATGCAACCTCATCAATTTGCTCATCTATGTTTTGACATGATTTGCGATCTGAAACAGATAAACAATTCAGACAATATCATGAATACTGTAGCAATACTGTACAATAACATTAATATTCGTTTTGTATTTCAAATAGATTTAACTATAAATATAATAATTATGTCACTGATTACGAACGTAAGTGAAAAGCTTTGCATGGTTGTTCAACGAAACTCATAGAAAATTATATATTCACTAATTATTGTAATAGGAAACATTCTATTACCAATATCAAAAGCCCGCTGCTGTGGATTTGGTTGTTGACTATGCCAATACTGCCAGTGTTCAATCTCTGCCCTTGGGTCTTTTTCATCACGGAAAACTAGGTGGACATAGGACTGAAACAAAAGTTCAAATACTGTAGAAGCTGATTTCTCACCTACACATGAAACAACCTACAACTGATCACAAAAGGCATTTAGGGATAACACTATAGCTTCTTAACTAAACAATCTACTATTTGCTCTTCTGAAATAAAATTATGTGTACATATACCGTAACAAATTTTCTTGAGCAAGCCACCTAAATCCAACGTAAGGCCAGTCCATTACGACCTTTTGAAGCATGATATCATACTAAAATTTTTGGGTCGGAAGCTTGGGAAAAAAAAAACAATGCAAAAATAAAATGTTTGCTGAATACTTTAGAAAAGCATAATCAAACACAATTATTGACAGCTTAAATTTTAATTGATAAACATTTTGAAAGCGGTTAATAGTGATATAAACAAGTTTTTGATAGGTTAAAAATAAATATCATAGGTTAAAAACCTGTTCTTTATTTCATTTCTTGAGAAAAGGTGTTTGTTTGGCCCGTGCTTCAAAAGATTAAATTAGTCTGGCCTAGGCCAGTTCTAACAGTAATTAATTTCCTCTTACTCAACATCTAGAAACTCTTTGCTCAAATTAAATGCTTATAAACGACAAAACAATTTCAATGTTTCCTACATCTTATTATCTAATATTCTAAAACTCATATGGTGGAAGCAGCTTGTAAAAAAATGTGATTAAAGACCCAGTTGCGCTTATAATATTTGAAGGCTTTTTTAACAGTACGACAGCTGCAAGATGTGTGCTCCGTCCAAGGAGGGCTAACCAAGATCATCTACTCAGAAATACTGAAACCCGGGATAAATACAGGCTCAAATAAGGTATCTGCATAGTGGTGATTCTTTTTTGTCTCAATCTCTAACAACAAGTATACTTACCCTGACTCTTTCAATTTCCCCATCAGCTGAAGGTGGACTAACATTGCCTTCGAAGCTAATTGCATAAAATTGACCTACAATAAACATTGTGAACAAAAATTAAAAATACCAGAAATGTGAGAACATTGATTAAGACAGTTAAGTTACTAACAACAATTTATTAGACAACACAATGACTAATTTTAGGTAACATTGGTTAAGACACGTAGGTTATTGACAACAATATTAAGCTTGCAGGTGAATAGCACTTTTCGCATGCTCTGAGTAGTTCATCAAACATCGAATATCATGCACTATTCACCTTGGTTACTCATCCCTGAAAAATTCGATTGCGCTCTGATTGCTTCCACATAAGATAGATTGTGCATGGAAGACTGGTTGTGAAACTTGTTTTTGTATAGATTTTAAAATTGTTTTAAAATAAACTTACATTAAAAAAGTGCTATTCACCTGCTAGTTTAATACTCAAACAATTATCCCCCTCTGTCTCGGTGCCTAGAGATAGATATTTACCTCCACTTCGGAAGATAATTGTTAATTGTTAGATAACACCATGATGAACTTTACCGCTACTGATGAGGAGATTATATATACTGGAAAATTTATTTTGCCAAGCTGATACCTTTGTTGAGATATGTTAATGTATCTTCCCCTCTCCTTTGAACAATGGAAGTTGGTGCTTCTAAATTAAAAGTATATCTGGAACAATAAAAAGAAATACCATAAACAACACTGTAAAACAAGGACCATAAATTTTTGATAAATAGTTTGCTGGGGAGCAACTTATATTCTAAAGTTTGAAAAGCAGAAAAAAGGAAAAGAACACATATTTACAACTCTTTGTGGCATTAATCAAATATTGTACAATAATTTCAACTATGACAAGATGCCGACAATGTGTGCTGTTCATTAAATGTACATGTTATCAAGTTCAGCTTTTTATGCTGATATAAAAAATTAATATTTTTTGGTTTCAATTAAACTTCTCAAAAGGTGGTTGGCTTTTACAAAGGGTAATATAAAATTATACCTAAAACCCACTTTTTGGGCCTTGAAAACAGGGTCGGCTTATACACTGGGATTTACTTTGATGAGAAATATTGATGAAATGTTGCACAGTTTGCTTGCAATAATGAAAATAATTGTGGTACTACAAATTAAATAAATTTTATGCAGCTAACTATTTTGCTAAAATCTTACTTGTCTTGTGTTGAGAAAACTGTTGGAGGTTGTTTTAGGGTTGCTGTATAAGGTCCGAAGTTGAATGCCTAAAAACAAATAAAATATACTTTTCTTTTAACCCATTCTATTAGTAAAAGCGATGCAGCAGGCAATTAAGTATTCGGGCTACCCATAGGGGGCCCAAGTTTAGGTTTACCTTTTCATCTATCTATCAATCTATCATGACAAGTTTTGGAATGGTCCAGTCATTGGGTAGAACATGGCCACACAAGATTTTTTTCTAACTAAATTAATCACTGAGATGGCTATTGCTTTCAAAACAACAGTTCCAGAGTTTAGTTTGTTGGTCAAATTCAATTGAAAATAGTGATGACATTACCCACAAAGACTCCAAACACATTTCTTGGCAATATGCTAAAAATACACACACCAGCACTGGCCATTGGCAGTAAATCAGCATTTAGAAACCAAGCCATATTTTCGGAACGAATTAATTCATGAACCAATGCAACTCATCTTAAATTCAAGTGATGCAAAGAAGTTTTGAAAGACACTGGAAGGACCCAACTGTGGTTTATGGCTATCAAATTTATTATGTATGATTAGATTATTTTGGATAACTGAATAGTTTTGTAAGCTAGAGACAAAGAATAATTTGACATTTTTATTTATTTACTTGAGAGTACAGGTTGATCACTCTCTTGCATATATGGCTCTTCTAGTTCAAAATTATATTCTAGTTAAGGTCGTCGTCTCACATTTTTATGTGCTGTCTGATAATTATTCATGTCAACAGTGTTCTTAGTAAAAACAAAGTTTGACAAATGTTTCTAAACATATTCTGTTCCTCAGTTGTAGCTAGTAGCTAGAAATTTTCTAATGAGAGTTAGAACTGCTGTGTTGTCAGTTTTCCATCTACACTTTTTAACCATTAGTAACTATTTTGTTATCATACTGCTGATCTGGGCTGGGAATTTAGTGGCCTGAGTAACTGAACCAATCCAGTTGTTTTTAGTAAAGCCATTAATTTTTATTTTGGGATTTTCACCTAAGAAAAATGGAGCACCAAATTAATTAATCATTTTGACAAGTCTGATCAAGTGCTAACAAACACAAAATATGAGTTTGCTCTACCTTTATAACTTCTCACCTCAGGTGGAGTTGTACTAAGTGGTAAAGATGAAGCTTCAGTAGCACTATTTTTGGTTGTTTGTGGGTAACTCGTTGGTCTGACAGGAACAGGTCGACTACAGCTTGACAAGCTAAAAGGCACATCAATGTTACTGTATTAATGCCTAATCCCAAAAGTTTACTCTAAAGTTCTGAATAATAGTATAGAGCGGTATAATGGTACAGTGTGTAAATTCATCAAAAACTGATAATTATTATAGTACAACTGAAGGCAAAATTAATAATAGCATAGGGTGAAAAAATCTTAAAAATTCATTATAGCATAGACTGGAACCACTGGACAGCAGCTTGCCAAACTTCAAGTGCTGTTGAATTTCTCCCAGCACCTGGCTCCCGATACATTTTCTTACTTACTTTTGCTAGCTCCTGCTCTGTTTCAGTGCTGGTGTGCTGTCTTCTGATTCGGTACTGTCACTTTTTGTATCTTTTAACAATGGAAAAAATTACCAAACTGCTTTTGATTTATGTATGACTTTTGGCTCGCCCAATGTAATTCTTTTGCACTGTGTGCTTTAATTTTGTATTTCAAAAAACATTTTGCAAGTTTTTGTTTCTGATTAAGACTATAAATTTATTGTATTTTAATGTGAAAGGATCTTTCATTTCTGTTTGAAAGACTCAAAATAAAATGAGATTTGTATAGAGTGGAAAATTTTGAAATTAACTGTACAGTCCCTAATTAAGCTGCATATTAATAAAGTTTTGATCCAGGTTTCTACGTTAACAGGGGTGGTCAGATTTACCCCACTCTTGTAGCAATCTCTCTAACTCCCACTCTCCATCTATCTCCATTCATGGCATCCTTTTTTTCCGAAACAACTCTCCTGCTTTCCTTTCCCACTTGCGCCTTCCATATGGTTGTCCTAGGTACCTCTTGCCCTTCACTTCAAACTCCAATGCTTTTCTCAACACATGCCCATCATCCCTCCTCAGCACATCTCACCCCATTCGCCTTTGCCATTTGAAACACTGCTTCCTTCAATCCCAACATCTCCATTAGGTCCTCTGTCCTCTTTTTCTCCATTAGTTTGCACAACATATTAACCTCACCATTGCTCCATCTCATTTTCCCTCAAACACCATGTCTCACTCCCATATAACACCGCTGATCTTACACAACTCCTTTCATCTTAAGCAAGAAATGTGAATTTTTTCTGAAAAATTTTAATCGTAAACATACTAAAGTTTGCACATGTAAAATTTTGTATATGTTATGGTTCAATTTTCAAAACAGTTTCATTTCTCAAACTGGTTTATTTTTTTCCAACCAGTTCATTTGTTTTGAACCAGTTTGAAATTTTTAAACTGGTTTCATTTTTTTTAAACCTAGTTTATTTTTAATGGCCGTGGTGAGACTGGGACCT
>JAPEIX020093449.1:0-17193 GCA_026122405.2 Zoanthus sansibaricus
ATTACTATTAGACCACTAGTAGCGTAGCCAATCAAAATGCAGGATTTGCATTAGTCCACTAGTAGGTTTATACTAATTGTCAATATTCGTAACTTCTAGCAGTATGAACATTCAAAATTAAAAAAATATTAGAAACTTGCTGTAATGCACTGACATACCGATCCTGGTTGGTTGAACTGATCTAATTATCAGTCGTTACTAGGAAAATATATTTTTTATTACATAGATATGAGTGTTTTAGTGTAAACACGCCACTACATCCGGGATACAAGTGACATGTTTCCCACATTTTAACTAGTGAAGATATCGTTGACGTCACTCCTTTGTTTTTATTTTCGAAACACGCATATCTATGTAATAAAAAAAAATTACACGTTGGCTTCAACAATTGAAGTTTATCTTCTCATGGAATAAAGATTTCACTCTTTCGTTACCCTCACTTGTGAAATATACGCGAAGATAAATTTCATATGTTCACGCCAACGTGTAATATCCTCTATTTATCAGTCGTGATTGGTCGAACTATTTAACTTATCAGTCAATAATGGTGAACTTATTTATTTATCAGTCGTTAATGGTTAAATATATTTACTTATCAGTCGTGATTTCTAGAATATAATTACTTATTAGTCGTTTAATGGTTGATTATACTTATTTATTAGTCCTTAATGGTTGAAGATACAATTTTACTAATCAGTCGTTAATGGTTGAATATATATTTTTTATCAGTCGTGAACGGTGAGTGGTCGAACTGATTTACTTATCAGTGATTAATTGGTGAATATATTTACTATCAGTGTTTAATGTTTAGTCTTTAATGGTTGATTATATTTACTTATAAGTTGCGATTGGTTAAAAATATTTTCTTGTCTAAGCCGAGTTGTTTAAAAACTGATTTGCACAAACCAAGGGTTAGGATTTTTACTATTGTTCTTGTTTACCATTTAAATAGTTGCAATTTTGGATGAATAAGTTTTTTTTTACTTGAAAAAGGTCGACAGTATTTAAGAAAACTGTATACCTTTTCTTAGTGAAGAACCGCCTATATGATGTTTTGTTACTAAGGGCTAACGATAACTGGCTTTTAAACACCTCTGCCCAGTTGTGATTGGTTGAATTTACAACTACGTCAGTACTAATCGACTGTATGATCTGATCCGTCCTTTCCTATTGGCTGGAAAAAGTGACACGTCGGCTGTGACGAACTGAATGAATCAGGTGCTATTTTTTGGATGTGGTGACATAACTGGTGTGACTTGTTAGGTGCAAGCAACAAAATCGCGATTTGGATATCAGCCGTTTGGTTTCAAACTAGTTTCAAAAACAATAAAATGTCTTTTTTTAGATTTGACTAAAATGAAATCAGGTCTGTGACAAATTTTATTTTGTTACAGAACTGATTTTATTCGAAGGTCGAAAGTTGAATTTATTACTGTACACCATTACAAGATTTATTTTGTTCCTATCTTTGTCAAGAGTTTCACCTAAAGATCCGATTTCTTTTAGCATTTTACTACATTACTCTTTGTTCCCATCGTTGTCCAGAGTGTCAACTGAAGATCCGATCTCTTCTAGCATTTTACCAATTTATTCTTTGTTCCCATCTCTGTCCAGTTTCACCTGATGATCCAATCTCTTCTAGCATTTTACTAATTTATTCTTTGTTCTCATCTTTGTCCAGAGTTTCACCTGAAGATCCAATCTCTTCTAACACTTTACTAAATTACTCTTTGTTTCCATCGTTGTCCAGAGTGTCAAATGAAGATCCGATCTCTTCTAGCATTTTACTAATTTATTATTGGTTGCCATCTTTGTGCAGAGTTTCACCTGATGATCCGATTTCTTTTAGCATTTTACTAATTTACTTTTTGTTCCCATCTTTGTCCAGAAAGTCACCTGACAGATCGGATCTCTTCTAGCATTTTACCAATTTATTCTTTGTTCCCATCTTTGTCTAGTATTTCACTGAAGATCCGATCATTCCAGCAATTTTACCAATTTATTCTTTGTTCCCATCTTTGTCTAGCATTTCACTGAAGATCCGATCTTTCCAGCATTTTACCAATTTATTCTTTGTTCCCATCTTTGTCTAGGATTTCACTGAAGATCCGATCTCTTCTAGCATTTTACCAATTTATTCTTTGTTCCCATCTTTGTCTAGGATTTCACTGAAGATCCGATCATTCCAGCAATTTTACCAATTTATTCTTTGTTCCCATCTTTGTCTAGAGTTTTATCTGAAGATCCGATCTCTTCCAGCATTGTACTAATATCTGGAGAACAAGAAGGGAGCTGGTTTACAACTGAAACTTGGCTTTTGACCTTTTGCATCTGGACACGCTTTTCTGATTGGAAGCTTTGTACCATTTGTATCGATTTGCTTTCTGCTGATTCTTGGCTTTGTATAAACTCTTGCCCAGAAATGCCAACTTCTTTAGAATCTTGAACCACTTCGGTCTGGAATTGATTTGTCCGAGTATCTTTCGAAAGTTGCACAAGAGCCATCTTCACATCCTGTGCTCCTAAATCTTGAATTTTGCTTTGTACCATTTGCATCGATTTACTCTCATCTGATTCTTTGCTTTGTATAACCTCTTGCCCAGAAATGTGAGTTTCTTTGGAATCTTGAACCACTTCGTTCTGGAACTCATTTGTGTGAGTATCTTTTGACAGCTGCGTTAGAGTCATCTCTGGATTTCGTGTACCTAACTCTTGAATTTTGCTTAATAATAATATGGGCGACACAACAGGTGAAAGCTTCAAGGTAGGTGAAAAGCTGGACTCGTCGAGGTCTTCCACTCCATCTGCACTGATTGCAGCAGCCTGTGTTACTTTAACCTGTTTAACAGTCTTCACAGATTGTTTCACAAAACTTGTCTGTGTCACTGATGAAGAGCTTTGGAAGTGACTAACTGAAGACTGGCCTGTTTCACTAAAGGATGAACTTTCTGTTGCGCTCGAGCTATGAACACTTTTAGTAAATCCACTGACATCTGTAGTCAATGGCTTGACGAGAGCTGTCTCTTTCTGCTCTTGTGATGAGTCAACAAAATGCACTGCCTGATTTTCATCTGCTGCCTCTAAAGTTAGCATCTCTGATTTTGAACTTGGAACCTGTTGCTGCAAGTCATTATCTTCCACTTCTTCAAACGATACGGTCGTCATTGGCTCTTGGACTTCAGTTACACTTTCTTGTTCTTTTTTCACTGTAGAGATATCTTGGTCGGTAAATGATTGGGTTGGATCTGGTGAAGATTTGGGAATGTTTTCCAATATTTTATGTCCACCTTCTCTTGTGGGTCCTTTTGGTGATATCATTTCTCCACCATTACTGTCTGGTGTACTCTGATCAATCAAAGACTCACTCTCCTTGTTGTCAAATCCTTTAATTTCTCCTTTTAGATAATCAAATTTTTCTTTGAACTTCCTTGCTATCTCTGGACTTTTAAACCGCACTGCTAACTGTTCTGCATTTGGCTCTCCTTCTGCCATGTCAGCCATTGTATGCCACACCCATGATTTTTCTGAGCTGGCGTTTGGTTTCAATTCCATGTCATCAGTAATGAGATGGTTAGCACATATCTTATGTATTTGCTCACGCCTCATAACAACTCGTGCTCTTTTAGCATTTGGTTCTAGCAGCAGTTTAATATCGCCCACTCCTCTTTCCTTCCATTGTTTTGTTGCAAATTCGAAACGGTAAAGTTTACAATGCTCTTTAAAAGCAAGTTCTTCATTCTCTTCTCCAGTTTTGACTACAACCTTTTCAGGTAGAGGAATAACTGGCTCAAAGTAAATATGATCACCAGATTCATCGTTTGTTTCCTTTTCTTCATTACCTTTGTCTATATTGCTCTGAAACAACTGTTCTCCTGCTCCCGAAAAAGGTTTTGGCTTAGATTTGGATGTACTGCCAAACAGACTTGACTCAGATGGTGACTTCTTGGCAATATCTTGAAATGATAATCTAGCAATGTTTGAAGATCCAAAGAAAAACTTCCCAGAATTCCCATCATCACGATTCTCTTCATCCACAATGAACTCTTTTCCTGTTCTGTTTCGGAATTGATCCGATGTTTCGTTGGTAGGTAGTGCTTCATCACTAGAAGCTTCAGATGTTTTCCTGGTGGCTGGTGCTTTATCACTAGTGGCTTCAGATGTATTGCTGGTAGCTGGTACTTTATCGCTAGTGGGTTCAGATGCATTGCTGGTGGCTGGTGATTTACCACTAGTGGCTTTAGATATTTTGCTGGTGGCTGGTGCTTTATTACTAGTGTCTGGTGCTTTATCACTAGTGGCTTTAGATGTTTTGCTGGTGGCTGGTGCTTTATCACTAGTGGCTTCAGATGTTTTGCTGGTGGCTGGTGCTTTATCACTAGTGGCTTTAGATATTTTGCTGGTGGCTGGTGCTTTATTACTAGTGTCTGGTGCTTTATCACTAGTGGCTTCAGATGTATTGCTGGTGGCTGGTGCTTCATCGCTAGTGGCTTCAGATGTATTGCTGGTGGCTGGTGCTTTATCACTAGTGGCTTCAGATGTATTGCTGGTAGCTGGTGCTTTATAACTAGTGGCTTCAGATGTTTTGGTAGTGGCTGGTGCTTCATCACTAGTGGCTTCAGGTGTTTTGCTAGTGGCTGGTGCTTTATCACTAGTGGCTTCAGATGTTTTGCTAGTGGCTGGTGCTTCATCGCTAGTGGCTTCTGATGTTTTGCTGGTAGCTGGTACTTTATCACTAGTGTCTGATGCTTTATCACTAGTGTCTTCAGATGTTTTGCTAGTGGCTGGTGCTTCATCACTAGTGGCTTCAGGTGTTTTGCTAGTGGCTGGTGCTTCAGCGCTAGTGGCTGGTGCTTTATCACTAGTGGCTGCAGATGTTTTGCTAGTGGCTGGTGCTTCATCGCTAGTGGCTGGTGCTTTATCACTAGTGGCTTCAAATGTTTTGCTAGTGGCTGGTGCTTCATCGCTAGTGGCTTCTGATGTTTTGCTGGTAGCTGGTACTTTATTACTAGTGTCTGATGCTTTATCACTAGTGTCTTCAGATGTTTTGCTGGTGGCTGGTGCTTCATCACTAGTGGCTTTAGACTTTGTTGTTTCTAGTCTGCATCCACCATCTTTAAAACTCTTATTTACATCACCTTCATTAATCTTAACGCCTTTGGTCTGTGTGATTTCCAGTTCTAGATCACTTGAGGTCGAATCTTTTTCCTCCTCCTCATCTTTTTCATACTCATCTTGTTCTGTAGGTTCTGGAGCTCCATGCGAAGTAATTTCATCTGCACTGGAAGTATCTTTGCACAGGTATTGCTGACATTCCTCAAAAACGGACTTGAATTCTTGGGCCGTCTCTATCGTTTTAAACCGGACAGCCAGCTGCTCAGCCTTTTGGATCTCATCAGAAAAGTCCGCAAGGGTTTGCCACACCCAAGAGCGATCAGATGAAGCATTTGGTTTAAGCTGCATCTCTACAGTGATGAAGTGATTGGCACATATTTTGTGGATTTGTTCCCGTCGCATAAGTATTCTTGTCTTTCCTGATTTTTTGTGTTTCAGAATTTTGATGTCGCCAGCACCTCTCTCTTTCCACTGCGATGCATTTTTGTCATAACGATAAAGCTTTGCTCGGTTGCTGAACAAAACTATTTCCTCTTCTTCTCCCGATACCACTTCAACTTTTTCTGGGAGAGGAATTACTGGCTGGAAATGGATTTCATCTTGTTCTGGTTCATGTTCTTCACTCAAACTACTATTGAACAGTTTTGAACCTTTTCCGGCAAAACCTTGTGATGAAGGCTCACCACCAAAGCCTCCTCCACTAGCACTAGATGCCATCTGTGCAAAGCTTACAAAAGATTGAGGATTTCCCGCGCCAAACACATGGCTTTTACTCGGGGATTCATCACCAAAAATCATGCCATCATTCTTTTCGGGTATGAGCAACTGCTGATTATCTTTTGTGGAATTTGTCAAAGGCAAACTTTTACTAGATGATGGCTCCTTGTTCCATTGTGCTTCAACTTCTGGTTCTCTTTCAAAAAGGAAAAAACCATGTGGAAGAAGAAGCTTCTCTGCTCGTTTAATTTCCTCAGTAGTTGGTTCACAAGCTTTGACAAAAACCAGTTCTTCATTGTTATCTTCTTTTTTAGACACCGGCTTCTTTGTCATTGTTGATACTTTGCTATTTAGCAACAAACTATCATTACCTTTTGGAAGAAACTGCTTCTCTGCTCGCTTTACTTCCTCAGTTGTTGGCTCAGAAGCTCTGACAAAAACCAGTTCTTCATCTTCATTTTTCATACCAGATACTGGCTCCTTTGTAATAGTTAATTTCCCGCTATTAAACGTCAAGCTTTCATTTGCGTTGTCAGTCATCATCGATTTCTCTGCCAACTCAACAACCACTTGTGTTTCTTTGTCAGTTGGTTTGTTAATTGCCTTAGGTAGCTCTCCAATCTTAACAGATTTATCTTCAGTAATGTCACTAGAGACATCGGTTGTTAAAGTTTTTCCGTTGCTGTCACTGTCTTTAACTTCAATTTCATCTGTTTCATCGCATTCGTTGCCACTATCAGTCGACTTTAAACCTGGAAAAACGAAATTGGTTTTCTTCTGAGGAGATGTCACTGATGACCTAGGCGCAGGCATTCCTAGGGGTGCACCAAAGGTAAATATGGGAGAGGTTTCTGTCTTGGGTTCATTTGACTTTTCTTGAACTGGAATTTCAAACCCACTCCCAAAAGTAAATGTGTTTGCAGTGGTAGTAGCGGGTGATTCAGATGCCACTGGCATCTCATGGTGTGCTCCAAAGGAAAATAATGGTGTAGTTGTCTGAGAATCACTTGAGCTCTCCGAAGTCCCAAAAGTAAACAATGGCGTTTCTTTGCTTGCACCCTCTCCTGAAGCTTTAAGTACAGAAACTTTTCCTATTCCACCAAATGTCAACGCAAAGTTTTGCTTTTCTTGTGTTACATTCGGCGTCACAATGGGAGAAGTACTTCCTGGTTTTTTAGCCCCACATGCAGCACAAACTGATTTATCGCTACCATTTGGAACAAGGCATGAATCGCACTCCCAAGAACCTGGTTTGGGTTTGAATTTTTCCAAGGTATTTTTCACAGAAAGATTTTCTTCTCTCCCTACTGCCTGCTCTTTAAATACGCTTTCGGGTTTATTTGATTTTTCTTGAACTGGAATTCCAAACCCACTCCCAAAAGTAAATGTGGTTGCAGTGGTAGTAGTGGGTGATTCAGGCGCTATCGGCATCTCATGCTGTGCTCCAAAGGAAAATAATGGTGTAGTTGTCTGACAATCACTTGAGCTCTCCGATGTTCCAAAAGTAAACAATGGCTTCTCTTTGCTTGCACTCTCTCCTGAAGCTGTAAGTACAGAATCGTTTCCTGTTCCACCAAATATCGACGAAAAGTTTTGCTTTTCTTGTGTTACATTCGGCGTCACAATGGGAGAAGTACTTCCAGGCTTTTTAGCCCCACATGCAGCACAAACTGATTTATCGCCACCATTTGGAACAAGGCATGTATCACACTCCCAAGAACCTGGTTTAGGTTTGTATTTTTCCAAGGTATTTTTCACAGAAATAATATCATCTTCTCTCCCTACTATCTGATCTTTAAGTATGCTTTCGTGCTTTCCTGCTTCAGTTTTAACAGGTCCACCACCAAACATGAATGTGTTTCCAGCTCCAATATCTCGCATACTGCTAGCAGTATCTTGACGAACTCCAAAAGTGACTGAGTTGTTTGAACTTGACACCTTTGGCCCAAACTGAAAGTTAAACTTCTCTGACACCGTTTCTGGTTTTGAGGCAGTACCAAATGTAAATGGAAACCCTGAAGATGGTACAGTTGTTGGAAACGGAGCAACAAATTTGAATTCTGGATTAGGATTTACTACTTGTTGGTCTTGTTGTTGATTTCCTTTATTGCTTTGATTGAATGGTCCTGTTTTGGGGGATATTGTCACTGATGAAAGTTTGCTCCCTGAATCAGGATTCTTGCTTTGGACACTCATTGTTCCTGGTTTTGCAGTCTCGCGTTCAACACAAGCTGTATTCTCTAAAGTGTTCCAGGAACCAGGTTTGGGTTGGAATTTAGACAGATCAATCTTCTTCTCGTCAGTTTGGTAGGAAGCTAATTTTTGGTTTGACAGTTTCAAGCCCTGATCAAATTTTTCTTGAAATTCCTTGGCTTTCTCTGCATCTTTAAATCTTACTGCTAGTTGTTCTGCCTTTGCCTCTTCGTCTGCAAAATCTGCCAAAGTGCTCCATACCCACGCTTTAGATGAGCCTGTAAGGGGCTTCAGCTGCATGTCAGCAGTTACAAGATGATTTGCGCAGATCTTATGCACCTGTTCCCGTCGCATAAGCACTCTTACTTGTCCCTTACGTCGATGGTACAGCAATTTGATTTCACCAACCCCACGTTCTTTCCACTGCCTTGACGGTTTATCATACCTAGTATATTTTCAAAAGGAAAGCAGGATATTAACATTGGTCAATAAACATAACTGCAGCTACAGTCTGTACAAGACTCTTGCGAACGTCTACAGTACAAAACGTTAGTTATCAACCTTTCAAAATGGTGTGGAGAGAGAGCAAGTGAGCGTGACAAGCGGACGCGTTTTGCAATCCTCTTCCAAATTCTAGAGTCTCTAAATTTTATACATTTGTCATAACATGACAAAGTCTGACGACATTCAGAAACTAAGAGATGAAATCAAGGACTTGATAGAACAAATAAGAAGCCTCCGAGAGGAAATCAAATCACTAAAAACTAAGGTTATTGTTAATGACGATCTGGAATCGAGCAATGAATTCTTCAATAAAGAATACAATAATTTCAAGTCGGCTAATCACGACCTGGAAAAAATTGCTTCAAAACTAAACACTATTGCAGCAAGAGCGGATTTAATTGAAGAATCCATAGAATTAATAATGCAGTACAGTTATCAGTATAACATTAAAATTCTGGGAGTCCCACAAGTGGATTAAAATGAATTTTCGGAAGAGTCTATCAGCATTTGCCTGAAAATGTTCAAAGAAATTGGTGCTAAGGTCGATAAAATGGATATTGACATTGCCCATAGAATGGCAAACCGAAACCAGCAAGGCAACCCATCTCCAATTATCTGCAAATTCGTACGTCGAATTGCTAAGGAATCAGTAATGAGCAAACGAAAGGGTCTAAGAGATGTCGATTTAAGCAAATTAGTAACTTGTGATCAATCGTCATTGACCTCAATAAGACTTGCAATCTTTGACCACCTCACTCCGATGCAATCTCAACTTTTTAGGCAAGCAAAAATGTTTCAAAGAGAAAATAATTTTGCCTACTGTTGGACCAAAAACCAAGAAATTCTGATAAAACAAACTCCGTTTAGTAAAGTTATCAAAATTAAGAGTGCGTATGATCTCGAACGACTCTTAGATGGAGAAAATGCAAATTCCTCCTCTCCGTCTTCTGCCACTGAGAATTTTTCTACCTTGCCTCTTAATTTACGCGGAGCATGGCGAGGCGGCCAGAGAGGGGCAAGAGGGGGATCAGCTTCTCAAAGATCTAGAGGCGGCCCAACTACAAGATCTAGAAGCCAAAGTGACAAGAAAGCTTAAACTGCGCCATCTCCAACATAAGTTATGAAGAACCTTAGTGAGTACTTTTACTAGTTTATACGTATGATCATATTATATAATTTAAGATTTAAATAAGGTTTTTATAATTAGTGTTTATTTACTAAAAACTTACAATGAATCTGCTTAAAGAACTGCCGTATTACGGCTACAATATTGTTATCACTCATGGCCAGTTTAACAATCTTTTAGTTGATCAATTTATCAATGGAAAGTCACTTCCAACAAAAAAGAATCTTGATAAATTACACAGCTTATACGATCTCGACTTATTTAATTTGAATTCCGGTCTAAATTATGATAATTCGCACAATCATAACATTATCTCAAACTATTACTCGCCTCATAGCTTCCTAAAGACAAAAAACCGGCTTTTGAAATCGGATAATTCTTTTTCAATTCTCCATAATAATATAAGAAGCTTGAAAAAGAATTTAGAGAATTTTGAATCTCATGTACTTGACGAAATAGATTATCAATTTGACATAATAGGAATAAGTGAAACAAAAATTACAAATAATGCTCTTCCTATCAACCTAAATTTGAATATTCCAAATTACTGCTTAGAATACGTTCCAACGCCGCTATCGTGCGGAGGCGTTGGAATGTATATCAACAAAAGATTGATCTATTCAGTTCTAGAAAGAACTTCTAATGAAAATTTCCAAGCTTTGTGGATTGAAATACACCAAAGCAACAAAAAGAACATTATCTGTGGCATCTTATACCGACAACATTCATGCCCCAAATCGTTTCTAGATTATCTTGAAAAAGCCTTGGATTTTTATAGCTCAAAAAATAAATCGCTTTTTATTCTTGGAGATTTCAATATTGACCTACTCAAATCTGAAACATGCCAATATAGCCATGATTTCTTTTTGTTACTCCAAAGCTGCTATCTGTTCCCGACGATTGATAAACCTACTAGAGTTTATAATAACTCGGCTACTCTTATTGACAACATTTGCGCAAATCATCTGAATTACAATATTATAAGCGGCAATATTGTTTCTGACATAAGTGACCATTTCTTGCAGTTTTGCATTACCCGTCTGAAATTGGCGGAGAAAGGGCAGCTGTTCTTCACGTTTGGTACTATTGCTCATCAACACAGCATAGCATACAGCAACAGAATCTTAACTTCTAGACCACTTCATCTAGGCCTCTAAAAACTACGTTTTGTCCAGCTACATCGGCAAAGCTGCACGAGCTGCGAGCAGAATAGCAAAATTGTTCTAACGCAGAGCCGTAGCCAGACTTGAGACACAAGACAGGACAAGAATTAAGGCGCGCGCCGCCAGAGGGGTTTAAGGGTATGCCCCCCCTCCCCGAGAAAAGTTTGAAATCTAGAGGCTTAGACATTTTCCGTGGCATTTTTTTTAGAAAGTCGATCTAGTTGGGTAAGTAGAGAAGTCCGCTTTTTATTGCTGAGCAATACTAGTGCCAAGTTAACGGCAATTTGCATATTAAAGCATTCTAATATTGTAAAACGTATTCTAATACTAAAATGAATCCACGAGAGTAGCCAGCGTTGATGGATTTCATACTGTATATAATTAGGAGAAGTCTTAGGATTGCCTTACAGTGTCGTAGTTAGCCATTAGCAGTGTAGGCCTGGCCTAGAACTTTTTATTTAAGTTTATTAGCTTTTAGTAAAGAATAAACGATGAGCAAAAAAAATTCACTTTTCTAATTCCTAAGGAAGAAGTTTATTACTCTTAATCGCAAAAGTTAGTGACTCAATCGTTGTCCTATACAAGTAGAACAGACAACAGAAGGCAATGTTATATGGCATGGTTGTCTGGCAACATTGAAGAACATGAGCAAGAGTGTGTCGAAACAGATAAATAAATAATAAATTAGAACCACTTTGTGGTTATTACTGTGCCTGGCTTAAAGTCTTATTAAAACTGTTTAATCCATGCTCTCCGATCTTATCGCTAAGTAATGGCTGGCCGCTCGGCATGGACAGAGCCCACGTTACTTTTGGGCAGGGGCTTACCGGCACAAATGTAACATCGGCCGATATCGTTGCATTCTAAGACCGTGCCAGCGGCCTACGGCCTGGGCACGGTAATGAACGCGATTTTGTATAAGACAACACTTTAGTTATCGTAACTTTAAATCATTCAGTTCACATGAACCTAACCTATCTCATTAAAATGCTTTTCCCTTTAATTCATCTACCTTAGTTATATAAGTTAGTCTTATTTCAACCAATTCCATTTTTTCTAGGAACTATATTTTAAAAAAAGTCCAAAATCAATTGCCTCGTCTTGCATCATGCTAGCTATGGCCCTGTAACGTCATGTGAGGCTGGCGAGTAGAGCTAGAACAATGGATAATTAGAAAAAAAGAAACTTAAATTTAGACAAAACTACGATCGTTTATTTCTCTCTCCTAGAAGAGCGTTAATACGTATGTGATTAGGTTTACAATAAACTAGTGCCATGCCCCGTCCAGTGAGAATCAAAGACCGGTTCTCATTTGCTCAGCACCACTGAAAGTTGGGATAAGCCGCCGGCTCCGTGAGGCATTAGTTTTGCCATAAGGACTTAGCTTAGCTCAAATACTCAAGACGTGTAAATTTTAGATATCCTTTTATAGTCATTATCATTAAATTTAGGCTCACTTGTTCACTAAGCACGGTATATACTTCATGCCAGTGTACCATATAGTCGCCCTCATAGTCACCCTAACCAATATATCCCCTCCAGGAGCCCAGAACTCATGGGCTTCTGCCCCCTATTACTATTACCAACCCTAACCCTAACCCTAACCTTAACCACATCAGGCATACTGGCATGAAGTATATACCCTGAGTACTAATATTGAAGTGCTCAGCAGGTTGATTTGAATAATTTAATTAGCTGTTGAATTAAATCAGAAGTTGACGTAAGAAATTATTTAGTCAGTCTATATACGTACCAATACCTGTTGACAGAAATGGTTTACGATTGGAGAAAATCAAAATATTCGCTGCTCGCAAAGAAACACGTATTAATCAATGGAGCAAACTAGCAACATTTTAGCTAGTGAAGAACCAGATTCAATTCATGTTTCTCAAGAATATCAAGATGCTGATGAAAACAAGCCGGTAGAAGAAAACCTAACATCAACTTTTGAATCATTTTGGAACATATGTAATACAATTCAAGGTCTTCCTATCCTCGCAATCCCTTTTGCTATAAGAAATGGCGGCTATGTGTCCTTGTTGACTCTTCTTGTCATCGCTGGTGCTTCGAATTACACCGGGCAAGTCATTGTGAAATGTTTGTACGAGACCTCGAATGAAGGAAAAACAAAACGAGTCCGAAATTCGTATGTTGACATTGGTAATGCGTTCTGGTCTAAACATGGTGGCCATATGGTACTGATAACGCAAGTATTACAACTTCTTTTTGTTGCTGCGGTTTTTCCATTGTTGGTTGGAAGATTGGTATGGAAATCTTTTCCGTCTTTGCCAATACCCGTTCCGGTTTGGACGGCAATCAGTGGAATCGCCTTTTTACCAAATATTTTTATCAAAAACTTATCGCAGGTCGCATGGACAAGTATTGTTACGGTTGTAGCCGCTAAGATCATCTTCGTCACGGTGTTTTCTTATAGCTTGTCTCAAATCCACAGGTGGCGGAGCGCTTCATTGGAGCATTTTGACCTGGAGACATTTCCTGCAGCGCTTGGCATTTTGGTCGCAAGCTATCTCTCACAACCATTTGTACCTGTAATTGAAGGGAGCATGTGCGAAAAAAACAAATTCAACAATTTAATGAACTTTTCATACACTCTAATGACAATTCTAAACGTTGTGATTGGCATTGTTGCCTATATTTCTTTTTATCCAAACACTGCTGAAGTCATAACGAACAATTTGCCCGAAGGTGCTTTTCGGAGGATCGTGAACGTTATGGCAGCGCTTCTTGCCTTTACATCTTTCACGCTACCAATGTTTACTATCTTTGATGTTGTACAGCACTCAAATCTTTCTTTCATTCCCAAAGGCTTTGGAGAAAAAATCTGGTCGGTTGAAGTTATTTCTTTTCGTCTTTTTTTTATTTTCGTGAGCGTTCTTTTAGCTTCGATCGTACCGAACTTTTCTTATCTGCTTGCGTTTGTTGGGAGTCTGGCCGGTATAAGCTTGGAATTTATATTCCCCCCTTTGTTTCATCTGAAAATTTATTTCCATAGTTTGAAATGGTATCAAATGCTAGTCGATATCATAATCATTTCTCTAGGATTAACTGTTTCTGTCACAGGAGCGATCTTTTCTGGGCGCTCTCTCATTGACTCCTACGGATAATGGGCATTTAACTTTAAAGCTAAACTTAAACTAAAAAATGAAAAACATTAAATATCCTCTTGTGTTTAGCATTTAGCTTACCTAAGTCAACTTTATATACAGTATGAAATACCATTTTACATGATGATGCAAATTTGTTCGTTTACACCTCGCAGAATGGAGTCACCTTGTTCAGTGTAGATTGACTCTGTTAGATTGCTGACTGCAAATCCAAGTCTTCTTCAGGCGTTAATCTAGCAATCAAGATAAACTCTTTTTCAACAAATTACATTTTTTTTTGCATATTTCTGTTTTGCAATATAATTAGAAAAACAAGAGAAAAAAATCAAACATATATTTCAATTCTAATAATAATAACCTTTATTCATACACGGTTAAAGATAAACGGCAGCTATACAGCTAATGTGGCCGTGTGTCACAAATATTAAACTTTAAAAGCTATCTATCTCTAGCTATCTATCTTAAAATAATAAAATAGCTAATAATAAATAAAATCGTCACTTTTTCCATAATTTGGTGAAAATGTTAAAAGTTTAAGTTGATCCTTCTAGAAGATGATGAGAACTGTATAATTTTCAAAACATTTTTAAAGTCCGTCGGTGAATACGTGAAGCAGATGGTTCAATCAACTATAGGTTAAAAATTTGATCCACAGCGTTTGAAAAGCGCAAAGCTGGCAATTAGAGTGTTACATTAGTCAACTATAGGTTAAAATATTTGATCATCAGCGTTTGAAAAGCGTAAAGCTGGCATTTAGAGTGTTACTTTAGTCAGGAAAGCACAAAGCTGACTTTTCTAGCTTTAGTACCTCGTCCGAGCAATTACTAGTTCGTAATTACGGATCAAGTTATGCTTTATAGAGAAGTCAGAAAATAAAACAAAACAAGGAACTGGAGACCGTTGGAGACTGGTCCCAATACTCTTGCTCCTCAAGTATGACGTCACGTTAGAAAGCGAGCAAAGCGAAAGAGAACTACTTAATTAACTTCCTAGCGAAAAGAAGCTTCGCAGGTTCTTACATTCAATTTAGATTTTGTACAAAGTAGCTGTGAATAAATCGCTAATGGGGTTAAGCTCGAATGGATCCATTTCCTGTCAAATCGGTGTATATAGGTGAAAGAAACGGAATATGGAGTCGTTGTACAGTTGGTTTGAATGGTGTAAACAATGTTTCCGGATTTATTCAAAACAGAATGATGCAATGCTAGACTCCAATAAAACTCGTTTAGCGCGTTCTGAGCATTCATTTCACTTTTAAGACCCGGAGGGGGGAAACAGAGTCGAAAATAAAATTACAATTAGAACTGCAAGTAAAACACAGTCCACTGATTTATAGCATACTAATAAGAAATTAAGACTGGTTAGAAGTGAAATGAGCAATCTCATTTTTTAAGGTTAGAAAAAAACTCAATTTTATCTATAGAACGGAAACAGTTTTCTCGGCAATGAATAGATCAGCCGTATAGCATATGGTATTCTTGAATACCAAAATGAATAGATATGAAACTTTTGCAAAAATTATTTAAGAATTAATGTTACACTCTTTCTCATTTGGTAACTTTCTTATTAACCATGCTGTATTTCAGATGACAACCGTGCTATGGACATTTTGTAATAACTGCCTGGTACAACTAAACGGTGATTGGTCGATGGGATTTCGGATGCCGGTACCTGTTAAGGTGAAACAAACAACGCGGTGACTTAGCACCGCGCATGTGTCGGGGAAAAGACAATATTAATAAATATACCTTATTTTTCACTTTTTTCTTGGGTGACGCGCCCTGCCGGGCTCAGCTTTCAGCTAACTGAGTGTACATTTTGCCTTAAGCAAGAAATGCAAACCAAATAACATCTTGTGTTGTAGTAAAATTTAAGTGATTCCGTTGGTTGAATGAATTTTCCTACCGCAATTGAAACATTTTAGTGTGGAATTCGCAAGTTCTGACGCAACAAGGAGATTCGGAATTCGAAAACCGTCGCTTCTACAAATAGTTATCTTGAACGGGAATGGATAAAAAACTCTCAAATTATTACATCTAATGTCACTTTGCTACCGAATAAAGCAGTTATTGAGATGGATTTTACATGGAGGTCAGAAAAGAAAAAAAGAGAAATACAACGAAACCAGTCAAACTGGAAATACATTTGACAATAAGAAAGAGTGTGGATTAAAAACTATAGAAAATCAATGTAGCCCTGATTCGAACCTTGAGGAAGATGCAACTACAGAAAGTAGTTTTGTCTCGCACGAAGAAATGCTCACTTTCAGCTTTGACATGGATGGGTTGCACCAGAGCTTCAGGGAAGATGTGGAACAGATTCAAGTACAGCATCAAAGGCTTAGAGCTGGAAGAATAATTCTGAGAAGACGTGTGACAGAAATGGAAAGTATCCTGAAGACTGAGATAAATAATCTTAACGCTACTAAGCTAAAAACTAATAAAGAAAGCGGCTATCTTAATAGCCAGGATCGACAGCTGATTGAGGAATTAGAGGAAGTTTTGGAACAACTGGAAAAAGAAGAGGACGAACTCAGTTTTCTTATAAAATACCTAGAAATTGAGATTCGAGAGAGGACGCTCTATCCTGAGCCGCCAATGCTCAAAGTAAAGCGTCTAGAAGATGAATTTTCTAAACAGATGCGAATAGCAGGGGGTTTAAGCTACGAGAGCAGGGATAAAAGTATTCAGTTTATAACATATCAATCTTTACCACCTCCACTTTCACTCAGCCAGCTATTACACGACAACAGAGTAGCTTCCCTTTCGGTAGAAAGTTAAATTAAGACAGTCAATAGCAAATATTTGCAATATCTTCAAAATAAATAAAGAGTTGTGGCTTTTCGAAAACATATTTTTTGCTAATTTACTTTGTAATTTGGAGAAGATAAATTTTGGAATGCTTCTATTGCCGAATAAGCTAAGTTGCCGAATTAACGGCAAAGACTTCGATAAGAGATTAGAAACACCTGCATAACTAATGAATGCAAAAGACTGAAAATTGAACTTGTTCCTACAGCGCAGTTTGCCAAGTTATGAATTATTAAGTTCGCGTTTAACAATATATTTTCAACCAAATGCTTTATGATTTTACCATATAAGGAAAGTAGTCAATATTAAACCCTGCCATTGTAGCAAGGCATGTAAACCACAAGACCAGATTGAGAAACGTTTAATTTTATGGTATATTTAGTACAAGAGTTAGGTTTTTTGTAAGATTTTGTTAAGAAAACGTAGAAAAAAAATAAAGTGTT
>JAPEIX020093450.1:0-10414 GCA_026122405.2 Zoanthus sansibaricus
AAATGAATTTGTAATTCAGCTAACCTAGTCGGCTGCCACTAATTCATAAATAATCTAAGAACATAAAAAAACGTGTATTAGCAGTGATGAGAAACTTAATTCTGAGCCGCTAAACAATGAATGTTGGATATTATTAAAACTAAACCAACGCGTAGGACAAACAGTTTTAAAATAAATGAGTTGAAAGTTAAAAGTTTTAAGTGTGCGTTATGACAATTTAACTAGCTTTTTCAAGAGCTGCCTTTGGTACATGTGTAAAGCGTTCGCCTATGCAATCATGGCGGACGTTTGCGAGATAAGGTCTTGTCATTGGACTCAATATTATCCCGAAAATAATTCCCATTTTATTAAGCGTCAGCACTTGTGAACAACGTTATTCGGTAAAAAAATCTATTCTGATGTTTTTTCTTTTTGTATGGTTTTAGGAAGGTGGTTCATGTGACCGTATGTTGTAAACAAAATATTAATTGAGAGTTCGGTAAAATAGTTTTCTCAAAAAAGTTACCATCAATATTTATTTGATTATCCATATCTAGCAGTTTAAGTGCATAAAAGGTGTTTTTAGACAGTAATGTTTTTCGTTTTGAAGGGTTCCCCTTTCATTCACGAAGTGCATATCCATATCAGTTTTCATAATTGTTCAAGATCGTAACGATATATCTTGTTCAGGCAAAGATATTTTATATTAATTGATAAACCATTCATCAATATTAAGCCCTCTGATATATCATAGTTTTTGTGTGATTGCTTTTGTTTAATATTTATTCTCTAAGATTATAAATCTTTGAAATTGCTTTTAATTAATCCGCTCGTTTTTAATCACATATACTTTTTATCAGTTAATTGAGGAGACAAATTTTTTGGAATTTTTTATTCTCTGTTATGTTAAAATATCTTTTATCATAATTATTCATTAATCTTTAATTACTTTTTGTTAATGTTTTTTTCTATATTTTAACGCAGTCAATTATCTGTTTCGCTTTCAGAGTATTTTGTTGCTTTTTGTCGCGTTATTAGTTCATAGGCGAAGACGGACAGTGATTCATGCATTTTTAGTTCTTTTTTGTTGTTGTTGCTTTTCAGCTTGTTGCTTCTTTATTTCGTTTATTTTTGTTGAAATTTATAATTTACAGTCGAGCGCGGTGACCGAACCAATACCTGGTCCAACATATGCCGCATTCGCCATATTTATTCCTCGCCTTCCGTTTGATTTTCTCTCAGGTTTGTCCAACCAATCCCAGATTTGATTTCTAAATTGTCGAAACATTCGTACAAATGCAAGACGGAGTTTTTTACTGAAAATGACGTAAATAAAGGGATTGCATGCTGAGTTGATCTGGGGGAGAGTGTACACGAATGTAATGTTCAGAAACATGTAGAATTCTTCTAGTTTCGGATTTTTTTCTGCTTTCACACACGATTCGCACCAAAAGCGAACCACTATAGTAACAAAGAAGGGAAACCAACATACTGTAAACACACCCACCACAATAGCCAGTGTTTTCGCAGCTTTTATTTCTCGTGTAAGGGCTTGGCTTTTTTCCTTGGCGTTTCCCTCCATTACGCGGGAAGCGGGAACGGTTGCACGGGCGATAGCTCGAATGTGTCCCATCGCGATATAGAAAACATATGAATAGGCAAATAGAACTACCAAGAGCGGCAGGAAAAAGCCCGTAGCTGCTGCGAAAGTGTAAAAAGGAGGATCATTTTTCACACACCCGTTTGTTTTAGTGTGCACATTTTTCCCACCGACATTTGTCCAATTAAACAAACCGAGGCTGGAGACAAGCAGAGAAAGAAGCCAAACAGAGGCCACCATCAAAACTGCCCTTCGTCTAGTGATCAACTGATGATACGTGAGGGGATATTTGGTTGCCAGGAAGCGATCAACCGATATTAGAGCTAAATTCCATATAGAAGCGCAGCAACACAGGAAATCCGCCGATACCCAAAATTGACAAAGTCCTTCGCTCAAACACCAATGAAAATTGTGTAACGTTTGATGCACGCGAAAAGGTAACGATAGAGTGGCAAACATTATGTCCGAGATTGCAAGGGAGACTACCAACAGATTTGTGAAAGTCCGAAGACTTCTGTTGAGAACGACTGTCGCGCAAACACTTCCATTACCCACTAAGGTTACAACGAGAATAATAAGAAGAAAAACCGCTTGGGCGATGTGAGGCGGTAAAGTCTCTTGTTTGCAAGGCGAGATGCTCTGATCGCTTTCCATCGACTGGTTTGAGAAATCTACAGTTAAGAAAAGCATCGTAGTTTCAACCATTGCTAAGGGTAAATTGATTATTCTTTGGTTGTCGTTCCTTCGTGCGTTCAGTTTGTTAAATATTTGGATTCTCAAAGCTTAACAGAATCTTTTCAAATCGCACTCTTAGTTTCTTGATCATAAGCCTTGTGAAACATCTTCTTCCTACTTTATCACTAAAACAGATGGGACCTTTGTGGACTCCTGAAGCTGTTAAAGCGTATGCAAATAAGAGAAAAAAACGTTTTGGTTTCTATTTCAATTTATTGTTTTATGAAAAATATGACAGTGGAATACAGGTGTAGTGTCAATCAATTTCAATAAAATGTCAGGATTTCGTCAGGGTTTCAACTGTTTGATCAACATGCTAACCAAGAGATTACAGTCTTGAAGGATATTGCTTTCTGTTGATAAAGAATTTTGACTAGACATAGAAACTATTGTTTGTTTGGTAATATCGCATTAACTGAAAGCTATGCTGCACCATATTAGTAAAAATAGGACGTTCATTGCTACTTTACAAGAATGATTAATGTTAATGTTCAAAAATTCATAATGGTAAAAAGTGCTTAGCGAAAATTAGTTTCAAGAAATAGTTTCGTTCCTGTTATCTCTATACTTCCTTTAAAGTTTACTTTTGGAAGAAAAAGGTGTTGGAAATTTTAAGGTTTTGAATTCGAGATACCAGAACTGTCAGTAAAAGGCAAAAAAAAAAAACCTAACACGAAAACAAATCCTTTATCTTTGCATCTTTGGCATCAAGTCAAGGTTTTGGGTAAATTAACAATTAAACATTTGACAAATATTGTACGACTCCCTCCTCATTTGTGCTTTATTCAAATTTCTGAACTCTCAGTGTGGTTGCATGGAATGAAAATAGATTAACAATGCAAATTTTTAAACAGTCTGATGAAAAATTATATTTAATGGAGCTGGATCCCAGAATGTCGATTTTGATGATTTACTCTTGGTCGAAGCTCTGTTACCGTCAGTGAAAATATCAACTTTAAGAGAATGTAACTTTTTTGGTTGTTTTAAGAAAAAAGGTTTTTTTTGTCTAAAAAACAAAAGTACTTGTAATGGCAGTTTTGATCGCACTAAAAAAGGTTAAAAGACCAATCATTCATTTTAAAAACCATTTGAAAAAGCACTTTAAAGACTTTATAGAACTTGTTTTCGGTTCTCAAAATTATCATGCAAAAATAGTCAAAAATTGACCGTAACAAAGCTTTCTTAGACACAAGCACACTTAAACAAAACTTAAAAGTCTCTTTTCGTTACTATTGTACCATAACGATTGGAACCATTGTCTTTGTTTTATGTTTTGTTGCCATAACAACATCACCGAAATGCGCTAAAATAATGTTTAAAGGTGTCTTTCTTTCTTTCCTTTTGAAAAACTTCCATTAACGTTTTTTTTTTTAGAACTCGGTTTTCTATTCTTTGGTTTTCATGATAACATTAAGGCAATTTTTGTTTCATGACCAGTGTCATCTTCATTTAGGACTTCAAACTAAACAGGTTTTGTTTGCTTCTGTCGGCCTTATTCCGAGGTCTGTTTGTTAGGTTATTCCGTTTTGAGTTTGGGGGAATATTGAAAAACTGAAATTTTGTTTTGAAGGTAAACGAACTTGACATATACTAATACGTTGCCAGCTTTTGCATAATAATCCTGACTAGACTAATATATTGCAGATCATTTTTTCCCGAAAAGTGTTTTAAAAACAGTATTAGATCGTATTTGCATAAATTTATCAAAAAGATTTCGAGTCGGCAAAATATATGAAAGAAGATTTTGGGTCTGGTTTCTTAAACAAGTAAAATTCTTAGAATAAGTCATTTGATTTTCACCTATATACACTATAGTTTAATAGGTTTCAAGGAAGCCAAAAGCAATTGTGAGTTTTAACATCTTTGTAACATCCTTAATATTTACTTGTTAAAGATCTTTTTAATATTCATAAAGTTTTCTGTTTAGTCACAACTGATCTATCAACTCATCCGCGATCTAAAATGGCATGAATTGAGTAAAATGACATACTTTATCCGACTTTGTTTCTTTTTTACTGTAAATGTTTTCGGTATACATCGGATTTTTACGTATCGGTAACTGATATTTCACCCCCATCCCCCTTCCTCCTCCGAACATTTCATAATCATGCAGCTATGATACCCATTTCATTGGTAATGAAGACAGTTTAGGGAAACAATAAATTTAATTTTAACATATAATAACTTCGATATAAACTCTCATACCGTATGGCACGAAATTTTGCGGGAGTTTACTTTTGCGGATGGACGATTTTCTGTGTTTGGCGGGAACTTGTTTTTGCGATTCGGACAGAGTGGTTTTACTTGCTGGGAATTAATTATTGCAGTCTTCAATAAGTCCCGTTCAAATGCATTGACAACATTTTCGTTTATATGGAGGACGTGCAATCGAAATACAGATTTTAAAACAATGCTATGCGCCCATAAATGAAATTGCGGTTATCATTGTCATTCTATTGCAATTTTTGCGGGATAAAGATTTGCGGTAATTTTTTTTGCAAGAATTTTTTTCGCACATCGTGGGAAAACCGCAAAAATTAGAACCCGCAAACATTTTATGCTATGTATAATATATTTTATGTTTGTTTATCTAGATCTGTCATGATGGTTAATGGCGTTTTTTGCTCTGAAAAGTGTTTTCTGATCACGTTAGTCGTTTAAAGTTGTGTGGCGGTGCGCATTTGAGTGACACTTAAGAGGCTCCGGGTTATGAATAAAATTACAAATGAGCATAAAACTTAAAAAGAGAAATGCAGCTTGGAAGCGTACGGTAGTCATTAAAACTTAATTTTTCACGCACTGTTCAGTCATTTTTTGATGTTCGTTAAAATCTAAGTTTAAAGTCATTTTTCAATTTTTTTTCCATTGGCTTTTCATTTGAACGTTATGTTTCAAGAATAGAAAAACTTGTTGTGTGTAGTTTTGTTCCGAATTATAGACATGTTAATAAGTTGTTAGCATTTTAAAATTCATGAACAGGAAGATGACTTGCTATGATGACAGTAGTTAAAGTTACCATAGAAACAAAACTTTAACATTCATTACAGGGAGCCTGTGAGACTAAATTACCGGCTTCAAAAAACCGATTACCTGAATCTAAGGCGAAATCGAAACATTAATTAAAAACGGTGTAGATAATGTTATAAGTGTTAAGTAGTTTTAAGATTTTGAAACATGTAAATGCAAAACGAGGAAACCAGTATTTTTTATGAAATGTTAGTTTGAATTCTTTATAACCACGGAGTACAGAGCATTCACAACTGTCGCCGTACACTCTCAAGTGTGCCTGCGTAATAGATTTACTGTGACTGATGATGATTTAACACTGATCCTAAATATTGCGTTTTACAACATCTCTTGCCTTCTTCTAGGTGAATTTCAAATTGTCTTTCATTTTGAATTTAAAATAGACTCACTCGACTGACTGATGATAAAACCCCAAAAATATAAAGAGATGACGATTGATTTCTTACAATATAATAGCTGAGTTGCTTCGCGCTCATTCTCATCAGAGGTACCCAGGGGAAATTTTCGAGTTATCTCAAGCTATTTTGCATGCCGGATTTATTCGCACTCGCATTCAGAAAGTGCCGCCTGGTTAGCCTAATTGGTAAGGTGCAGTATATCGTGCTCGGGTTCGATTCCCGGGCCGGACTAACACTCAGGGTCTTAAAATAATTGAGGAGAAAGTGCTGCCTTTGTTCTAACATCTGCAAACGGCTAGACTTTCGCGTCTTTTCGGATAAGGACGTTAAACTGTAGGTCCAGTCTCTCGACACGCTATCGAGGGACTTATAAGAACGCACACATTTGTCGAAAAGTGCAGGGTAGTGATCCCGGTGTTGTAGTCTGTTCTCTTCACTAGTACTGAGGGCATTTATGGTTATTAATAAATATGAGCCGCTGTGGCGGACTGTAAAACCCGCATATACTTGTAATCTACGAATACCGGCAGAGAATATTTGAGTGCCGAAGATGCTCTTCTTCCCGATATGCTAATTCATGTGACACTCCAAATATGGAAGAACCCGCTAAACTCGGAGAACATCGGAGCCCCTCGGAAACCCGAGGCAAAAGTTCCCAGAAGCCAGTGCCGTCAGTAGAAGCGAAGCAACTTTCTTTGCTGGACGTAATGTAAACATGGCTCCCAAACGGAAGAAGAATTCGCCAGACAAAACTACGAAGAAACCGAACACAATTTTGTCCTTTTTCGCCAATGTCCCACGGAGAGATACCAGCAACAACAACAACCCAAACTTAGCTTGAGGTAAAACCAAAATTTACGTCTCAAAATGCAGGAAATAGCGTCTCAGAGGGGTTAAAAATTTAAAATTTCCCGGGGGACAAAGCCCCCGGACCCCCCTAACTTTCTCGCGCCTGCGGCGCTTGCTTTCGGACGCCTTCGGCGCCCAAATATTGACCCCTTCACAATCAAAATTTGCTGCCGCCGCCTCTGTTTATGATTGATAACTTATAAACTGTTTTCTTTACATTGTTAAGTTCACATTAAACATGTTACAATGATGTATTAAATGCTGTTTTTACAGACGATTTTAACTGAAGTTTTTCATAGCTCCACTACTTGTCTTAGTATTCCGAGAGAAACAGGTGGACGTATTCAAAACCTAAGCTAAAGAAGTGCGTAATTACATGAGTCGCTGCAGTTTATTGACCGCAAAGCATTTTGACACTGAGGTCGGTTTAAATACACTGCGTACCTGCTGCAATTATCAACTTCTTTTGAATTTTTTTAGTCTAATTTGTCTGTGCATGTGTATTTTTTTCATCTTCTTTTCGACAAAATATATTGTATCCCCAGGCTAAAGCAAATTTATTTTGAAATTTAAAATAAGTGTGTGCCCCGCTCATGTTATTATAATAAAAACATTTGGTCCCGCCTAGCCTGAGCTACACTCAAAAGATGTTTCTGCCCGGCCACAGCCAGTGTTTTAGATAAAACTGTTTTTCAGCTATAAGCAGTTCAAGGGATCACTGAAACTTAATTAATCAAACTATAGTCAACTGAATCTGTCTCAAGACACTACTCAGTACGTACTGTGCAAAGTCGGTATCAACCACTGAAAATCTACTTATTAGAAACAGTACACAAACAGTGGTGACAAACAGAAATAAACGCATAGTTTGAAATTATCTTTTACTTAACGTTTCATATGCTACAACGTACGTCATCAGAAGTGACTGTTAATACAAGGCCATCGGAAGCTGCAATAAATTTGTAACTGTGCTTTTGAATACTTTCTTCGTTCGAGCAAAATGGCAGCATCCAAACAATGTCGACATCTGAAAAAATCTGCTAGTAGTTGTTCTAACATTTAAAAAAAATCGAAGTTGAATCTGTAATAGAATCGAAGTTGAATCTGTATTGCGGATCTGTAATAGTATGAAGAAGCATACTTCTTCGAAATAAACTTGAACTTGAGTTGAATTTAAAAAGATGAATGATGCACAACTTGTGCGTCTACAAATAACAAAAAAGAGCGTTTCCCAGTTATCGAAAGGAAGTCTAATCAAGGAAGCTAACGGACCCCTGGTTTCGGACGCTATGCTAGCAGTCCCCCCAATATCAGTTTCGGTCCGACGGATCTGTAATAGTATGAAGAAGCATACAAAACGTTACGTAAAAGATAATTTCAAATTTATAATATGCGTTTATTTCTATGTTTGTCACTACTGTTTGTGTACTAATTCTTATAAAACTGAGATGGCCAAAGGAAAAGAGTATTTATGACATCTATTTATTAATAATGGTAATAAGGAGTGAATAACGCGGTATTGGTATGAACTGAGCAAAGAGATTTAAGCAAGAGCTACTGAAAGGCTACTGAATGCTAACAAAGTTTGTGATATTTTTCTTGTTTTTAGGGCAACGAATATCTTGTTGTTGGTTTTAATCCCTATTCTTTCTTGTTTGACTTTTATGGAGCTGGTAGCCAAACCAGCCAATCGCAGAACAGGGTTAACATTCTTGCCTCAGGTACGATATTTAGTGAACCTAAACTTTGTCACATACTGTGTAAAGTTGATAATGATGATAATGATAATAAAGATAAAATCTGATTTTCCATTGAAATATAATAGTAATAGTAATGATATCTGAATAATTACTATTAAAACATAAAAAAATATTCTTTGAAGTATATACACATCGGTATAAACTTGTTGAAAGTAGAAATATCTTTTTAAAATATCTTTAAAATGTCTGGAAAGGAATTGTATAGTGTGCATAGCAATAAGCTTCGAATATTCTGGATTTTCTATATTTCATTTAAAACAAATCTGCGGATTTTCTTTTATCCAGAATTCTGAATCTGGAGAACGTGTTACCTTAACCGCGACATATTATCAGTAGACATAATAATTCTCTGGCTATGTTCATTTCTACAAATTCCTATGGTCGAAAGTTTCATAAAAAATAATTTTATATATAATAATTTTCAAATAAAACCAGATTCAAACAATTTCGCTCTCGATACTTTCGAAATCAAGAATACCTTAATTTACGCATTAACTTAAAATAGAAAAAATAATGCTTCAGTTTTTCTTTTTTCGCTCAAATATTGTCTGAATATCTTGTAAAAATCTTTGACACAAAAAAATCGTCCTACTCCTCGGTTTAGTTTTACAAGGTTGTGTTGATCAATGAGACCCCACTGGACTGAACACAAACAGTTTGTTATTATCGCTCAGCAGATTATTACTACTTGACTAGCTAAAATCAAAAGCTTTACCCTGTCAAGGTGTGTCAAGACGTTGAAATAAAACTATCCGTGTCTGCCATTGTTTCGCACATTATTTATGCGCATTTATGCGCAAATGGCACGGTTGACACGGCGTGTTAAAAAGACGTGTGCTTGTCATAACATTTAGGTTGGTTTTCCCGTGGAGGGTCACATATAGACTGAATTAACATTTTATAAAATAATTTGTTATTCTTTATTTCTCATTTCTGATCTTGTATAGTAATTGATAATTAATATATAAAAACATTTACATTACTAAATTTTATTTTATTATACTTTAAACGATACTTTGAATGATTGAATGAGCAAGGAGAATTGAAAATGACTGCTATAAGTCCAATATAAAAGTATACTATCCTTAGCTCTTAAGTGGAAAAACTCTAAACTATCTCAACAGTGCAGGCATTTTGGAAGGCAATGACCTCACTTGCCGAAACGAATCAACAGACAATTACTTAAGAAATACATATAAAATAGCAAAGAAATGTCAATCGCATCAAAAAGATAATAATTTTGAATTGCAAATACTTTTAACTTGAAAGTAATCTACAGGTGCAAATTTCAAAAGATAAAGCCCAGTGTTTGAATCTTTCAATAAATTAATGGTCAAAAGAACAAAAACGAAACAAACAGCCAAAAGGGAAGAGCTTCGAAAAGCTTTCATAATCTATGAAACAGAGATGTAAATTTTTTGCAAAGCTAACAGAAGTAACAGATAATGTGAAAACGTGAAAATGCATTGAAGTAAAAATAATTAAAACAAGAGGCTCCATTGTAGCCTAGGCTCGTGTAGGGTCTTTACATCACCAATCAAATGTAATAATAAAATTAGACTGATATAATTTGAGTCAAAAATAACCTTATACCTAGCGCATGAAAGTGCAAACTAAGTTGAAATTAACCTTAGATAAAATGTTATCAAAGTAGGGGACCTTTTAATAAAAAACTCTTAAAAAAAGTTAAAAGAACTCCATGTCACAAATATAAATCCATCTGATAGAATATAATAAGTTCATGCTAAACAGATCCTTAGTTCATTCATAAGGCAAAATGTATTAACTATCTAACAATTAAAGAATAAGAAGCTGATCATCAATATAAGTAGCTTAGCTTTATCATTTAGTGTCTTGACAGAACTCAATAAAAATTACACTTTTACACATTTTGAAGACTTTTTTGTGTAGGTAGTTCTAGTACTATTTCGTTCTTATTTAAATTTAAAATCCATTGCAGCTGAAGATGCTGGCACACTTTTTAGTTATTAGTTATTATTATACTCTACTTACATTTCTGCAGCTTACAGGTCCTCAATAGATTTATCAGAATCAATAATATAGGT